>PVJA010011774.1:0-53678 GCA_004027025.1 Myocastor coypus
TGTGTCTGGGCTGCTATAACAAAGTGCCTGAGGAGGGTGAATTATACAATATAAATTCTTACACTTCTGTAAACTGAAAGCTTAAGGTTCTAGTATCATTAGATTCTGCCAAACATTCCTTTCAGGCTTCAGAAAAAGGAACTATCCTTCTTAGGTTCTAGTATCATTAGATTCTGCCAAACATTCCTTTCAGGCTTCAGAAAAAGGAACTATCCTTCTTTCCACATTTGGTGGAAAGAGGGTAAGAAAGCCTTCTGTAAACTTTTATTAAGGATGTTGGCCACATATGAGGGGCCTACCTTCATGATCTTATTACATGTCAGGGCTCGCTACTATTTGGTGTCGTCATGTCCACGGTTCGTTGAAACTTATAAATTTGGGAGCATATAAATAATAAGTCCATCTCACAGTATGTGAACATTCCAGTCAATATTGATTCCTTTCTTTTGAGAGGAATATTTTTTATATGTAAGCTATGTACAGTGAGAGTGTACCTACTCTTTTTCATTGGTGCTTCTACCAAAGGCATTTATTCATCTTTTACTTTCTAGCTTTAATGCTATTGGTTGTACTTCAAGCCTTTACCTCCCTCCTGTAAGCTTCTATTAGCATGACCTTCGGCCCGGACCTCTCTTAGAGTCCATCCCTTTACTTTCATGGCTACACACATGATGCTTTTCACGGTGTTTCCTGTCTCTCCACAGGAGAACCCCAAATTTCCTTACCCCTCAGTCTCTTAGGCTGAGAGTATGGATCCTTTTTTAACCCTTTCCTACTTTTTTCTTAGGGTTTTCAAATTATTTGTTTGACTATTGAATGGCTTTTTTTTTTCCATTGGTCTATGAAAATATTGAACACAATTTTTACACTTTCAAAAACAAAACACTAAAAGCCTTTTCTATAGAGTGGGACCTGTGTTCCCAAACTTAATTTTTTTTTCCATTCTTTGGTTGCAAACTGAATTGGACAAGAATATCCTAACAAAATATCCTAACAAAATAAACATGGAGCATAAGCACTGAATTGTATCGGATTTCAGGCTGAGGAAATGTCCTTATGTGTACATTTGTTGGAAAAAGGATGAGACAGCTTTCTGGTATGCTCACTCTCATGCAATTCTGTCCTCCAATTTTGTCTGCAATTTCCAGAATTGCAGAACGAATTAAGTCCGGGAGCTGAGGCACCACTACAGCTGTCTGCTAGGTAAGTGCATTTTATGTTTCCTCTTGATACATTTCAGACACCAGCCTTCTTGCGTCCCACAACCCATTCCCCTGTTGTTGACACGGTTTTCTCAAATATTAATCTGACAGCAACAAGTTGACTTCATTCTAACTCACCCCATGCTTTTCTAAGTCTCCGCTCTCACAGTGCTGCATATGGTTCCATTTCGGTTCACCTATGCTGCGGGGCCTGACCTCCCTCGCTTTCTTTCTTTGGTCTCCCTTTGGTGTTCCACCGCCGATGTCTCTTGGACGCATTTTTCTTCATGAATAATTTCAGCTCTGTTCACTTGTCCAGTTTCAAGCTTATTGCTTTGCAAGACATCTCTTTTCAGTGTCAGACCCTGATGATCATCTCTCAGTAATAAGTTATAATCTTTATCTATATTTTGAAATGAAAATGCATAACATAGAAAACATTCTTCACCGGGCGTGGTGGCACACGCCTGTAATCCCAGCACTCAGGAGGCTGAGGCAGGAGGATCGGTGCGAGTTCGAGACCAGCCTGGGCTACAAAAGTGAGCTCAGGATCAGCCTCAACTGCATAGCGGGACCCTGTCTCAAAAAGACAAAACAAAACAAAAACAATCTTCTGCAGGCTCTGAATGCCTATCCATCCATGTCTTACCTCTCTGTTCCAGATACAGCACAATGTTATGTACTATGAAGTAAACCATTAATGTTAGACAATGTTCAAAATTGTAAACATAAATGTAAATTTATTTCAAAATGGGGTATTTGATTTTTGCCTAACTCGGATGGACTCTGGTGGGTGGAAGGAAATAAATAATAAGCACATATGAAATTTTCTTCATTTAGTAAAAATAGCTGAGAGAAAAGCTAGAATTCCATGCTAAAAGGTGTAACATGAAAAGGAAACATGCCTTTAGTCATGAACATTGTAATATCTTAAACATCATTCTGAGAGATCTCAGCATAAAAATAAAGACAAACTTCGCCCTTTATCCATCAAGTCGGTAATCTTTGTCCTGTATTTGTGTTTGATCAACGTTTGCAGAGCAAAAGGTGGTGCTTTTCTTTTTAGTCATCCCTGACTAAGTTGTGCCTGATATTGCAGCGCTTTGTATATATGAGGGAAAAGTTGAGAGTTCAGACGTAAAAGCTTATAAAACTTGTCGAATCAGTTTCATTAAAACAAAACAAATAGGGGCCCGGCGGGATGGCTCAGTGGTCTAAAGCGCCTGCTTGGGAAAGCTTGGGCAGCTTCAGGGACTGCAGTTCCATCCCTGGCACCACATGCTGCGCCAGCCCTGCCCTCGGGGCGGGCTGAGCCGGCCATAAAAATGAGTGAATAAACAAACAAAGGTTCTGAAACAAGAAAATAAATAAATAAATAAATAAATAAAATAAAATAAAAAATTAAAAAAAAAAAACAAATAGAAAACCATGAAGATTGAAGTAAGCAGTCTATATTCTGAAGTCTCTGGAGTCTAGTTTGGCGTTCATATATGCGCTGTGCTAAGAAAACTTCAGGGATGAGCTTGCTGGAAAAGCACAGCTAGGCCGTACACAGAGATGTCTGTTTTGATAAACTAAATTTTCGCTTCTTGAGTCTTACCAACAGCAAATTATCCCATTTAGCACTAGGATGTCTTCATTAGGACTGTACTGGAAATATTAAAATTTTTATTACCTAATGTCCCTAAAATTTGGACATTCCAGGATATGTGGTTACTTTATAATGAAAACCAATAGTGTCATTGTATAACTACTACAAGGACACCAGTATGCATTGCATCAATTACTGGGATTGCACTGCTAATGTGCTTTTGAAAATGTCACACTGATATTTCTTATTAAAAGAAAAAAGTAGAAAGTCAACAGTGAGAGTGTCAGATGCTCAACTGCATATATGGTTTATTTAATTCACGTGTTATACAATGCTTACATCTGTTTTTGGTGAAACAAATGTGTAGTTTTGGGATTGATTGAAAATGTTCTATTGCTTTTGTGTAGGTTCTATAAGGGAGAACTTATGGGTAGAATAGATATTCCAGAGACAAGAAATATTGTCAAATACTCCAACGGTTCATGGTAGATAGATAGAGAAATGCACTGGAGAAAATACAAATTACAGTGAATTAACTAGAAATCTAAAGACATTCAATACACTCCTCCTTGATAAGATTAGAACTGTAAATTTCCCAAAGTCACCTTGTGCATTCATCAAATTTTGTTGCACTATGGACTTTTAACATTTCAGACACAGCATTAATATTAATATATGATAGGGTACCAATAAAGTTGGTTTTTAAAGAACTTTCTAGAGTTATTACTGAATAGATAAACATTTGATGACGGTGAATATGTGAATTCATATCCATTATTATTTACATATGATTTTTTTAGGAAATCATGTTGTTTTACAATGATTCCTTTAAGAAGCAAGCTTCATAGTTATTGAAACAAGTAAATGTCATATTTTCTGTAAAGTCAGCCATACAAAATTAATATGAAAGAAAAGTATGAAATGTTGGCTAATAATGCCATAAACTCATTTAATACATTTCATAATTGGGGAAATGTGGCCTAGGAAAGTATTTGTGATCTGTAGTACCTTCAGTGTGCCCATATTCTCAATGTAAACTACCAGAGATTAAGTAGTTGGATGTTAGAATACAGGTGTTATAACTTTAAAACTTATTTCCCTTTAACAGATACTTAATAAGTTGAATTACAGAATAAACATGGCACGAATCTCTTGCATCTACACTTGAATTTTCTTTAAAGAGTAAGTGAATCCTACATGCAGAGATTATTTTTTACTCAAAGCACCCAACTTTTTATCTAAATAAAAATTCTGTATTCTGAAGAAAGACTACCTTGATTTGGCACCATGCATATTTCATGGGCTGTACTCTGAACATTTGACTAAGAGATTTGATGTGATTCCTTCAGTAACAATTCAATTTGAAATGTCAACTATGTTCAGCACTTAGAAATTAATAGCTAAATCCCCTTAAATATCAGGGAAATTTTGTTCTTGCTTAGAATAATTTTATAGCCTATGCATCACCTTGTGCATTGTTTGCATATTTTAAACCATTATGAATAATGTTCTTTCCATAAAGGCTATTCCTTCAAAGAATTCTAATAGTCACAGCTCAAGTTATTAATTTTCTACTGGCAGATAATTTTTCACAACTCAAATACAGTTTACTCAAGCTGCCTAAACTGTATGTATATTTTGAATATGTGAGAGTGTACAATTGCAAAAGAAAATTGAGAGTTTAAGCTTGCTTTTTACTTCCCTTTCTATGCTTTTGTAGGAAGAGAATAGAAGAGTGAAGGAGGGACTCTGAAGCAGGAGCTATGAAGGCAAAACCGTGGCTGGTGACAAGGATCTGCCCCAGCTTGCAGCCTTTTCCTGCAGCAGAGATGGTAGAAATTGTGAGGGAAAGGGCAGAACTCTCCTAGGGAGGTTAAAGATGTAAGTAGGGAAGCTCTGCCCCGCACACCCATTGGTGCCAATAGCACTCCTGACTTACACGAGGCTAATGAAGTGTGTCAGAGAACGGACGACTGTGGGCTCCTGAGGCTACCTTGACAAAGTGTGAAGTGACTTGTTCATTATTTAAGAAAGGTTTTCGTTTTTTTTTTTTTTAACTTCTAAATTTTTATTTCTTAAAGGGAACAAAAATAGGGAAAATTACATTATAAATTATACAGAATATCACTAAACAAAGTGATAGGAATTCGTAGAGAGCCAATTTTTCCAGCACCAACAATGGTTGTTACGTTGAGCCACTGCTCCATGCTAAGCACTGCTCAAGTATTCCAAAAATAACGGGCTAAGTCATCTCTCTCTTCTGAAAGCTGATAGCTTAGTGATGGCGATGCAGACTCAAGTACTATAAGTAAAGATACACAGGCACCTACCTATTATAAACAATACTGTCAAGCACTTTAATGTCCATTGTCATAATTATAAATTTGTTGTCTGTACTTTATTCACTCTTACTCTTTTTCCTTTTTGGCAAATAATTGCAGTCCTTCTGCTTTGCCAACTTACATGATATTAAGTTTTGTCAAGGGAGCGCTTCCAGAGGCACAGGGAAGAGGGAACCGTCCTCCAGTACAGTGTTCCAACTGCTACCTGTGTGTCAGGTGGCTACGAAGCACCACATTCTGGTGACACAGCATTTTTTAGCCCCTGGTTCCTACAAGGCTCGGTGCTGTGTGGTCTCCAGTCTCTGTCCACATGTGCCTCTTCTGCAGCTTTATAACTTCCTGTGAGACCAATCTTTGCGAACAGTGCTCCTAGTTACAGTGCAGTACCCAGCAGGTTTCTAAGAACAAATTTTCAACAAAACTTACTGGCTCAGCTCCCCAGAGATGCTCTGTTAGACAGACACCCCACACAGGCCCTCATCAGCAAGGTTTAGGTCTCTGCCCTGGGGGTGGGAGGTGGGAGAAACACCTCCTTTCTCAGCCTGAAAAGGTGCTGGCTAGGCCTTTTGCTTTTATTTATTTATTTATTGATTAATTGATTGATTGTGGTACTGGGGATGGAACTCAGGACCTTGAGCTTCCCAGGCAGGTGCTTACACCACTAAGCTATCTTCACAGCCCATTTTTGCCATTACTTTATCCTCTCAAGTTCTCTGCTTCTTAGGCAACACTTCTTAAGTCCTGTTATAGTCACCATTTTATATTAAACTGCTTCTGTTCCATTTGCCTTGAGTTAATGCCTCCTTATGAGAACCCTAATATAGCTGTCAATGGTACTTTAATTCACACATATACTATGTGGGCTACATCACAACTAAGGATGTTTGTTGAGTCCCTCTCTGTCCATTAGACATTAGTGCAGTTTCTGTTCAAGTGTCCAGGCAGACCCCCACCCCGTGAAATTTCCGTGTGCTTTCTCCTTTCCACGCCCCTGCCAAGGGTTAAGGATGGAGCGTTCTTCCTTTGTTCTCTTGCTCATCCTATAACCCTATTATTTTTTCCTGCCTCTTAACAAAATATTGGCATTTTTTATCTGCTTCCACCAACCACTGAAGAGCCTCTTCATAGGACATGGGGTGCCTGTTCATGTCTGTATCTCCGGCACCTAGCAAAGCACGCAACATGCATTGTGGCACATGTTGAAGAAGTTGTTAATGAAAGGAATGTTTGAGTCAATGAACGATGACTCTTTCCTGTTTCCGGTCTCCTGTTAGCTCTTCCCTGGTATCACTGAATTCATGGCTTCCTGAGACAGAATGCACAAAGTACAGTCTTAGTTCTCCTAGTGTTTTAATTCTCCTGCACAGCCCCTGCCTTCAGGCTTGCTTTTCCAATTCCTCCAAAAAATATAGTGGGGAGTTTTACTTTCACTGTGAGCCATACATGTACTGTGTTCTGGGCATGCTTTCTAGTGCTAACCATATCTAGGAAATGGGCAGAGCTTTGCAGTCCTTGGAGCTGATCAATGTTTCTAGATTAAAATGCCAGGTAGAAGACTGGGCCCAGAGCACAGAGGTTGTTTTGTGCGGGCTTGAATACGCCCACTTCCTCTCCATGGGGCACCACCTTGGTCTCTTTATTCTTTCTTTCTTTTCACTCTGTGGAACTCCATCTCAAATGCATTCTGATCTTAGGTGTGGGGTGAAAAGGGACATTACATAGCTCCCATCCTAGTCTAATTCCTTCTCTACCTCTTATTCTGGTCTACTATGGTGAGTCAGGGAGCCTATAACAGCACATGCACCTCCTGTTGCCTTATTTCTTGGTGTTTTGATGTGAAATCTCAGCTGTTTCTTCACCTCATTTTCTGTTTGTTTTCAAGATAATTCTGTCTTAGTTACCTTTTACTCATTTCTGGGACAAATACCCGACACTCAAAATGAAGGAAGGAAAGGTTTATTTAGCTCACAGTTACTGGAGGTTTCAGTCCGTATTCAGCTGGCCCAAGGCTGAGGGGAACAGGGCAGAGGCCATCCAGTTCATGGCGGCGTAACAGCAGCAATCATGACAGAGGCAACCAACCAAACAGGGCAGCAGACAACAATAGCTTTAGTCTGTCTCTCTGTCTTTCTTTAAATTACATGAGGCTATCTGCCTTAGCCTATCCACCTCCAGCCACACCTATAATTTCCAGTGGTACTCAGACCATAATCTAATCAGTACTAAAAATACATAATCCCAGAGAATCATGGATCTAGTCTCAAATTCTAGAAGTCCCCGCCCCCTGACTCATGAGGCTTTGGGGGGACAACTAGACATAAACCATAACAGTTTCAAATGTTCACCTTACTGAAGTCACCAATATACGGTTACACTAACGCATCCAGGCCACTGTGGTTAGCTTCTCTATTGCAGAGCTTGTATTCCAGGCTACTACTCAGGACGTGCTGAGTATTAGTAGCATCCTTTGGTAATGCAGGACATTAATAAACTCATGGTTTTGCATACACAATCCTCTGCTAAGAGAAACTCTATTAATTGGCTTTTTATATGATGTCTGTTATCCAAATGATTCTTTAATTAGGTTTTAAAATGCTAGTGGGTCAGCTTACTGATAATTAAATATAAATTCTTATAATAAGTCCATTTGAGTAATTGATGAAATTATATTCTGCATATACATGCTATAATAATTCAGTTTCTTTAAATTATACTTATAGAATATAATAAGCTCTTAAAATTCTTAGTTCTAACGTAACCATTTATGTCATACTGTTATTGAACCACAATTATCTTGCTCCTAACAGAATATCTAGCATAGAATTAAATGATGCAAACCCATGTTATAAATTATTTATTTTACTATAGATATACAGAGTACATTTTTCTATATTACACAACTTGAAAAATGAGTTTCAATAGCTGTGAATATATATTTCAATCTATTTTCTAAATTATTTTGTGGTATATTATATTAAATTGTCATTAAATTCTTTATTGAGAATGAAATCCTAAATGACCAAAGTAGCTGGATAAAAAGTATGAAACTCTACAGAATTCTAATTGTTTTATAATTCCATCCAATGCATTAGGTAAAAATTGAGTACTCCTTTTTATGCTCATATGATGAAAATTTGGAGAACATATCTGAAATGATTTATTCATTTTAATGGCTGACACCATTAAGCCTTATATAAGTCAAGCTTCTTGCAGAAGCTGCAGCTTGGACTGTACTTATCAAATCCTCCAGTGATTTTCTTTCCCAAGTCAGCACTGCCCCAAGAGAATGCTGGGGCTGCCCTGGCCTCCACAAAAGGCTTTGAAGAAGTAAGGGAAACACCTTGTGCTCCATGAGACGCCAGGCTTTGGCTTTGTTTTCCACATGATGTTGCCATAAAGCCAAGACACTTAAGAAGAAGAAGAACAAATAGGAAAAAAAAAAAAAAAAAACTAATTCTCTGATACCATGTTCATTGATTTTGAAAATCTGTTCCTTTGAGGGACATATTTGCTTTCTTTTGAGATGCCTTTCTTTGCTCCTACAGCCATGAAAACAAGAGTTTTTATTTTCTCTATTTGTTTTGCTTTTGTACATTTTACTTAACAGTTTCCTTTGTCCTTATCTCTGGTCTTAGTTTTTGAACTAAAGACTTCACTGTTCAGGCAGAGATAATCTGCTTCTCAACCCTCTCGCCCTGGCTATTGAGCAAAACACACAAGCTCTTGGGGCTAGCTTTCAGCTGAGATCAGAAGGACATTATTCCCCGCAGCATTATCCTGTGTGTGCTGTGTTTCTGAGAAATTGCTTCATGTACAAAAATAGAAAACTAATCTGATAGAAGTCACTAACAAGACTTGCATAACTGTCTCACTCTTTGAGTCAGTAGAATCGATTCGCTGATCTTTAAATGATCTTTCAAAGTCCAGCGGCTGCCTAAAAACCATTAAGGAAAAAATTCATTGTTTGGCCCTTTATATAAAAGAAGTTGTACTAATGATTAACTAAAATCATTTCCTGCTCATCTAAATACCTATATTAAAACAATAAGAAAAGACCTTGCTAAATATTTTACTTTGATTATATTAGATATTTTATATTCTGAGTAAAAAGTGCAGATGGGTTTTATAAGTGTGTGCACAGCCACACTGTATAGAAGGTAAATAGTCTTGTACTGCATATGTGGAAATATGAAACTGTGTTAAAGAATATAGAATATTAAATATGAGCATGGCATACACTGAGGCTGTTTCCTCTGCAATGTGTTCAAATACTATAAATTATTCTGTTTTCTTAGAACAAAAAAAAGTGAAGAAAATATTGTTTAAATTAAAATAGGAAATCTATACAGAAGTCAATACTATTATGTATGGGAAAATGAAAGCACAACATATTATAATCCCAAGGTAAGAACAAACCAGACAGTTCATTTTCTTTTCAGATAGAAATAGAAATTTCAGGGCTTACCAGTGATAAAGACTCAGCATTTAAGTTAAGCCTTCATTACATTAGTGTTCAATTCTCCCTTATGTTCTAAGAAATAAGGACAGGTCATTGTTTTAAGCCTAAAGCAGAAGACAGAATCAATGTCTACGTTGCTTTAAATAGAGTTGAAAACACCTTACTGCTACACAAATAAATATTCGGTGTATAGATCTTCAGTGAAAAATGATCATGGCTATTTTGGTTGGAGTTGGATGTTTCTGTTAATGGCTCTCACTAATCAACTCTTGATACTTTCACTCCACATGTAATGTCTGTTTTCCATGCATATAATAACTCTAGGTTTGGTCATGTGACATGGTTTGAATCAATGTGACATTACGAAATGTGACCCAACAGAGGCTTGAGTGCCCTGTCACACTGGGCTTGTCCTCTTGACACTGTAAAACCTCACTGAGAACAGATGGCACGAGGAAAGGAGGCACACACATCCCGGACTCTTCTGGGGAGCACAGGTCCCAGCCAAGCCATCCGGTGCATTCAGTTCTGTGAATAGGTTGGATGAGGCCCGCGATGCACAGTGGATGCAAGGAACTTGCCCCAACACTTATGTTGGGCAGTAGATGCGTTTAGAACTTTTTTAGAAATGTGTTTGGTACAGAGCCTCACTGTGCAGCTCGGATTTGTGGTGATCCTCCTATTTTCAGACTCTCCAGTGCTGGTATTATAGGAGTGTGCCACTGTGGCACCATTCCTTTTATTTATTTATTTATTTATTTAGGGATGTAGTGGGATCAAACTTGGGACCTCTCATTTGCAGGCTGGTGCTTATGCCCCTGAGCTCCCCTGAGCTTATGTCCCTGGCTCCAAAGATGGGATAAGTTTTGTGATCACTGTTACTAACTTTAAATATGGTTTGTCTGGAGGAAGGATGGGTGGAAAGATAGTGATTTTAATATAGGATCCTTGACCTCTAGTGTAAAGCAAAATCACATGTATGTCAGTGATCTTATAATTTTCATACATTTTTATGGACCACGCCAGTAGGTATTATTAATTGAATAAAGGAATCGGTTACATATCTTCCTGTAATTTTTTTGTCTTTTCACAAGGCAATAGATAGGGAGCTCGTTCACACATATTTTTTTGTGTGTTCTTAGAATATTTAGTCATATTTTCCCATTACAATTGTACAATTCATTAACCCAAAGAAACTAGAGTATTGCTATTAGTACAGTATGGTTCTAGCAGTAAAACAAGCTAGGCCTGGGTGTAACACACTGTGATAAGTGTGTTTCTATCACATTTCATAAAGACTGCCAGGGAAAGGAAGTAAGGACTTGTATCAGCATAGAGGACTGAACCCAGGGCCTTACACACACTAGGGAAGTGTTCTCCTGCTGAGCTATACTCCATCGCTTTTAAAAGTTTTATTTTAATGAAGTTTTGTTGGGACTGGGGAGACAGCTCTGTGGCACAAGTGCCTGCGTAGCAAGTGCAAAGTCGTGAGTTCAAACCCTAGCCCCCCTCACAAAAAAAAAAAAGAAAAATAGTTTTGATAATTACTTAAGTGGGCCTCAAAGCTAAAATTCTCCTAACTCGACACAAGGAACTGGGTACTATGTGTGTGTGTGTCATCATGGGTGGTAGTAGTGGGGACTCTTAGCATCTTATTTTTCAAAGAAATTGAAGCTTGAATGAGCATGCTAGGTTGTAAGCACTGTTTCGTTTATCACAGAAGCTAAGATCTCAGCCAGTGTCCTGAAATATTTTCAGCCATTTCATAGTCATTTGCACTGCTGAAAATAGGCTATGTAGGCAGGTCCAAGCAATTCTCCTCTTACCAGGATATTGGGAGAAAAAAAAATCTATGTACAGTTTTCCATTTCTAGGAAGGTGCTAGTCTCGATTATGTTTGTCTTATTACTGAGACAAAATACCTGATGATCAACATTAGGGGAGGAAAGGTTTATTTAGCTCACAGTCTGTGGAGGTTTTTGGTCCATAACTGGCTGGCTCCAAGGCACGGTGTCGTGGCACAGGGGCAAGTGTTCATGGCTGCTGGGGTGGAGGAGACAACAGAAGGAACCAGTGTGAAGAGGCGGAAGGGAGAAGCCAGGCTTTCTCCCTCCCCTGTAGCATGCAGGCTACCTGCACGAGGGTGAGTGCCGCACTCACAAAGCTAATCACAGCACAAGACAGTGAACTAACTGCAAACTCCAGACTCAGCTGCCTCTGAAAAGTCCACGGCACATGACTGTGTCAGGTTTGGGGGGACATCTATGACAATGTATACAACAGTTGAGAGCCAACAAAAATGCAGACACTTAGGAACACCAACGCCTCAGAACGGAGGGAGAAGTCACACTGAAGACCTATTCTGCTTACGGTGTTATTTCTGTCACCTACCACACAATGAAGCCAGCAAGGATTTGTGAAAATACTTTAGTGCAAGAGAAAGTTGAGATTTATAGAAACCTCAGAATGTCAAAATTTAGCATCTGTTATGTAACTGGTTTTCTAAAACAGGATACATGAGATGCTATTAATAAGTATCTTGAGGTAAGAGGTGTAAATTGCTACTATTTCAGGTACTCTGGATTATAATTTTGTCAAAAGAACTTGAGGTAGGTTGAGGGACTCTGTATTCTGCCTCTGGGTTGCTGTCAGCCCTTCTTAGATGAGCACCACTTCCTACACATTTGAATGAAGTTCACATGTTGGTCTCTTGTAAGTCATTTAGAGATGGCATTAGGGTTACAGTAATATGACCAAGTCTAGAGGAAAGCCTTAACACCATGTGAGTCATGAGTACAGACTTCACAAGAATAGAACGCATTTCACGTTGCACAGGAAATTAAATTCATTTGTGAGCTAAAACGACATTTCTTATATTTGATCGAATATTTCCCAAATAAACAATTTAAAACGGAGTTATCCAAAGTAGCCTCTTCTTTTGTAAATTTTAATTTGAAGAGCAAAGCATACAGAAAAAAATGACAGAAACAGGGTACCATACAGTGATAGGTATGTTATAGATTTTCTAAACAAGGATAGCTAATTAACAATGGTTGCTATATTGTCTTTTATTTTTACTTTAATGAAAAAAAGACAAAATAATAATGAGACAGTTTCAAAGCAGGTTAGTATGACAGTTACAATAATTAATACACTGCATATTGTCGTCTTCCTACCAGTTATTCAGACGAAAAGATATAGACATGATATTTTGTTTAAACACTATTAGTACAAACCTTTCCTCTCAATGAACTGCGAGAAAATATCTGTTTATCTATCTATTTATCTATCTATCTATCTATAACTATCGTGTATATATTTTCACACACACAAACACACATACACAGACACACACACACACAGCCACAAAGAAAAATAAAAGATCATTTATTTATATCCTCCTCGTCTTACTCCTTGATGTATGCTTTCAGAAGGAAACTTTTCACTGTCATTGCCCTTCATGAAATATATTATTTTTATTTAAAATTTTAAAAAAAAATCAAAAGAGCTAAACGAAAAACTGAGTGAATGCCATTTAATTATAGTCTTCAAAAAGCTGCATATAATTTGCCATTTAAAAAATCATTACCAAGTGTTTTATAAGAAAATAGATGCCTGGAGGACAGTTTATCCCCAACGTTACATTTTATCTAGCATCGTTCGGTTCTCTAATGTCTCTTAAGCACACTAAGGCACTTAGCTGTTCATTTTAGAGTCAGTCCTCAGGCCCCTGTGTATTCCTGATGAATCTAACTCCTGAAAGATTATAAACCTTTCTAAAAATTAATGACCCAGACAAAAGTTGTTCTATAAACAAACCATTTCTACTCATGAATCTTAATTAGTTGAGGTTTCTAAGCTAAAATTTCCCTTGTTCCCAAGATGAATAAAGGATATTCTTTATTTTTTATTTTATTTTATTTTATTTTATTTTATTTTATTTTATTTTATTTTATTTTATTTTATTTTATTTGTCTTTTTGAGACAGGGTCTCGCTATGCAGTTGAGGCTGGCCTTGAGCTCACTTTTGTCGCCCAGGCTGGTCTTGAACTCGCACCAATCCTCCTGCCTCAGCCTCCTGAGTGCTGGAATTACAGGTGTGAGCCACCACGCCCGGCAATAAGCGATATTCTTTTACTCTTCTGTATCTGTATCATATACCTTTGCAACAGTCCTAGGATCTAAGATAGGCATGTAGAAGTCTGTATTCTCACTTTAATGTAAATAAGAGCAACTGGGGGAATTTGTTAAAAATGTGTATCTCCAATTCACATGCTGAGAGGTTCAGGTTCAGTCAATTTTGATGAGGATACAGGAACTTTCTGATTTAATAAAAACCAAGACTTTTTTTTTATGAAGACTGCTCGAATATATTTGTAATTTGCTGCTTTTATAAGAATGAATCTATAATATGCATTTTGAAAGAGAAAAATAAGTTAATATTGGACCTGTCAATATCAAAATATTTAGAATTGTATAAGGATATAGAATTTTGAGTTAGCATTTCAAAAACATGAGTAAGATGATCCAAATTATTTCTTAATGGAGGAAATTTTAAAAATGGAACCAAAATTGTTCTGGAAGCTGAGTTAGAAATATAGGCAGGTAGTCAGGGCTGGGCGCTCAAGGATACAGTATGGAAGACAAGACACCTTGCAGCTGTGGCAGAGATGGGCAGCTCTGCAGTGGGCCAGGCCTCAAGGCAAAATGTTAAACCAATGTGGCCACATAACTCCCTTGGAAGGATGCTAGGGGTGGATATTCTAACAGGTCTCAGTCACCTTGCAAAAACCAGAGTCATTAACTCAAACCCCAACAAGAAGAGCCCCTATTCTATGTGCATGTCTGCTTGCTATGTGACTCGATTTCCCTTTTGATCCTGATTTAATAAATTTTACAGGAACAATTATGCTTACAATCTGATTGGTTGACCATAGCTTGTCTGACGTCACATCCATCTTGTGAGTTCCCATGTTTTCTGATAGATTCTGCCCCAAGTACAAGCTGCTAAATTACCACAGCCCTGATCCAACGTGGCTGAATCCCAAAGCGACAGCTTATCTTCCCCATGAACATCTGCTCCTTTTCCCCACTCCAGTCCTGGATACTACGTCTTCTCACTTTTCCCATGCACACAGGAGAGACCTCAATCAGCTCCTTACATATACTCCAAACTGCCCCTCAAACTCTACCCGTAGCAAAAGTCCATACAAGTCTCAACTCTCTTTGTCTAGGTCAGAAGAACTCTCCCATCTCCTTGTATTTAGATGTACTAAAGGCTTCTTTTATCTTTCCTATCTCTTCATTATGCCACTGAAAAATGTAACATATTCTATCTTAGACCTGCCTACGTCATTGATTTGCTTTATAAAAAAATCCCTAGAAAAGACAGATCCATGGACAACCCGCATGGGTCCCTTTCTGTCCCTCTCTGGGACAGAATCTTTCTTTCCTTTAGTAAATATATTTTCTTGTAACCCTTATTGTTTCTTAAATTCATTTTTTTTTAAATTTCAGAGACAACAAACTCACCCCAGAGTTTCATTCCCCTATATCAAAATGACAGCAGTGGGCATGACAAGATATGAAGCATCCTTATCTTTAGAAACACTGATTAAAAATAGAAAACCATCAGCAATAATTACTGTCATAAAATCCATTTTAGACAAACATCTAATCACTTTCATTAAACAAGCTAAATGAAAGTATACATCAGGTAAAAAATTGGAAAATGACTAATATTTCTGAGAATAACTTATGAATTACTGGAATATTTTTCAAGTTATTGTTGTATTTAAGATGCTTTTGATAAAGGGGAAGAAACCTCCAACACGAAAGATACCGGGGAGAAGTTCATGTTCTCTAAAGCCTAAGAGTGAATTTTAGGAACCATGGAGGTTACAAGCAGAATATATTTACTGGGGGAACAAAAGCTTCTGTCCAAGAGAGGGACAGAAGGGGACCTCAGGGAGTTGTCCAGGGATCTGCCTTGTCCAGGGATTTTTTATAGAGCAAATCCATAACATGTTGCAGGTCCAAAGTGGAAAACATGGGAACTCACAAGGTAGACATGAGGTGGGACAGAACCATCATCAGCGAATAAGATTACGTGCATTGTTGCACAGGAAAAATAGATTAAATCAGGATCAAATGGAGAAGCTAGTCATGTAGCAAGCAGATAGGAATACAGAACAGGGGCTTTTCCTGCTGGGTGATGAGTTAGTGATCCTTCCTGGCTTCCCTCAAGGTGAGAGGCCCATTTGGAACATCAGTCCCTGCTGGCTATCCTAGGCGCGGCATGCATGTGTTTGATCTTTTGTCTCCGGGCCTGGCCCACAGAAGAGGTGCAGCTATCTCCTAACTGTAAGGTAACATGTCTTCCACTCAGATTACTACAGGTCCTAGCTCCGTCTGACTGTCTACAGTATTTCTATCGAACTCATGTTTTCTGCCTAGTCACTTCCTACAAGTAAATGTTTGATGTTCTATCTAAGCAAACTATGTCAGTTTGGTGACTGTATCATTTTGTAACTAAACTCATTACACTGGTTTAAAAGGAAAATGACATAGAGTAGAAATGCCCCTCTTTGCAAGTTGAAACTGGCAGATCTTTTCTATGATAACTGACATTTATTCTCAGTAGGCGCCAAGCAGTCATGTTGCGTGACTATCAGAAGGCAGGTGGAAGCCTGTTTTAGCCATTCATGTAACTACTCATATAAAGAAACATGAACTTTGGAGCCCTTGGGAAATATGTTCTTTAATGAACTCGGATAGTTTTGTTAACCAGCTTCTGTTTGTTTGGTAGCTTTGTCAGGCTGCTGCTGTCCTATGTAAATGTATGTTTCCCATCCGCATCTCATTATTGTAAGAAGCACAGAGGCACAGAAGCACCTTGCCATTAAGGGCACAAAAGGCAGCAGGGGACAGTGTCACCCAATAGAAAGTACACTAGACTTGAAGGTCCTGGCCTGTTGAATTCTATCTATGTTGGGACTTGTCTCAGTTATTCTTCCCTCGTTGCTGGGACGAAGGAAGGAAGGAAGGAAGGAAGGAAGGAAGGAAGGAAGGAAGGAAGGAAGGAAGGAAGGAAGGAAGGAAGGAAGGAAAGGTTTATTTAGCTCACAGTTACTGGAGGTTTCAGTTCACACTCAGCTGACTCCCAGGCAGAGTGGCACAGGGCAGAGGGCAGCCATTCATGCTGGCAGCAAAGAACAGAGAGCAAAATGGAGGAGTGGCAGCAACAGTGGCGACAGAGAGCAGGTCTGTCTCTCTTAAGTTATACTCAGGCTATCCACACCCACAATCTCAGCAGAACCCAGGCCCATAATCCCAGCCTTGGACCATGCATAATTCCAGGGATCATGAGTTAATCACAAACTCTAGAAGTCCACCCCATGACTGCATGAGGCTTTGGGGGGACACCTAGAGACAAACCATAACAGGGCTTCATTTGGATGAAGATACAGGACCTTGAAAGAACGAATGAAACTGAGGCTATCCAGTAAGTGACACTGTGTCAGGCACATGAATAAATTTGCCTCTGGAGAAAGTCATAATCTTCTACATTCTGATGAGTGTAAAAAGTAAGCAACTTGATGTTTGACAAATCTATCAGATTAGTATAAAGGATGTAAATAAAACAACATGTGGCAGGGCACTGAGTGTTGCATAGGAAAGAGTGGCTTATATTAAGACTTACTGTCCCTGTTTCCCTTTCCCTGAACCCAAGCTTCTGGGGACATGTCCAGACTTGTCACACCTCTATGTGCCTGGTTCATTCATGGACTCCCTACTCTTCAACACTCCTTGAGTATTTAGTAAAATCTCTACGATAGTGAAGCCTAACTCTTGCTTCTCCAGTTTCACCAATGCTAGCTCATGGGTTGGCTGCACCGTAGCATTCGCCTATGTCCTCATTCACTCCTGCTAGTATCATAGTTGCTCAGATTCAATTTACTAGACGAGCTTCTGGCCAGATGCACCCACCTATCTACTCTACTTAGCGTTTCTACCCTTACTGAAATAAACCACTCTTTCTTTGTTCCTAGGAGCTACCATTTATTTGCTAGGATGACTTTAGTTTTTACAGAGTCAAATTTAAAAGACTTCAAAATAAAATATCTTTATTACATCATTCAGAGATTATTATAGTACCTTACAGAAAGTTCCTAATTAATCTCTAGTATTTTAACCTTTGTGTTCACACCAAGATACTGCTACAAAGGGTCAGATACTATTTTATCCTATGACAGCTAATATGTCTTTCTTCCAATTCTCATGTATGGCAGTGTAGCACCATCAAAAACTGCTCAAAAAATGCCTAACTGCCAGGCAGATAGCTCAGCAACTTAAGTGTCTGCCTGATAAGTGCATGGTCTTAAATTTAATCCCTGGAAACAAAAAAAGACAAAAACCAAACAAGAATAAAAGCAAAAACTCCCTCCCCCAAAACATTTAATTGCATAAACATGATTGTAAATGAACAAATCCATATTTAAGGTCACTTATCCTTAAACGTTGTACCATTTCCTAAAAGTATTATTTTTCTCAAGCCCTTACAAATGTATAAATTAATTATCAGCTTCATAGATTGCCAGCCCTTGTTCTGTATTCTCTCATATACTATTGCCAGGTTCTTGTATGTCCTGAATCCTCAGTGACCTTGAAGGGCTAGGGCCAAAATATTGGCTATCTTTGTAGCTGTTCTTTTTCTCCAGTTTTTGGTCTGTAAACTCATATTCTTAACCCTCCAAAAGAAAAGCTTAGTGATACTATTACCCTATAACTAGATACTTGAGTTTAATATCACTGTCCTGAGCATCTTAGACTTGGAATTGGTATTATCTATCAGTCATTGATATTTTAATAAATCTGTGTAGAATGTGATAAAAGCAGTTATACATTTTTACACAGGAACTTAGGAATCTAAGCATATACAGAATTGCAGCCTGTGAATCCTTCGGTATTTTTCCTAGTCTCTTACTCTCATTTAATACCATTTCTATTTTCTTGCAAACCAACCATTTACTTGAGAGAGTATAGTAGTAAGTAAAATTACGTTAGAAGCACACACATCTAAAAGAGCAGAATGACAGGCATTCCAAGCATAATTTTAGTGTTACACATTGCTATCCTCTGTGTGATAAATCTTTTAGAGGTTCTTAGGACCATTATCTAATTCATCCTGTGCATAGTTTTGCTTCTGCCATGTCTCCTATGTTTTCTGCTTACAGTCACTTCCTTGTTCAATCTTTAGATCCTTGATTCCACTGGTGGTTTCCCAAACTTTCTGTTCAAGGAGATTATGGGGCTACAGGAGAAAGGGATTGAATATATATATATATATATATATATATATATATATATAGTGTACATTTATTTATGAAACCGTTCATGGTATTGTATATATAAATCTCTGTGCAGTAGGCATTGTGAAATCTAAAATTCTACAAAATGACTTATTACTAGAATTAAAAATTAAAAATAACATTAAGACAGCATTTATTTTGTTATTATGCGTCAATTATAAATTTATGTAATCTTCTTGAAAAGTTTAAGGGTGATTATCATTCCCATTTCATATATATATATGGTGTACATAAGGAGAGTCAGCTAGAGAGAAAGCATTCTCTCAGGCTTTCCCAGAGAGGAAACTGGTCGAGCAATGACCATGGCTTATCCAGATGGTTGACACTGACAACAGTTCTACACAGTACTGTGCATGTTTCGAAGTAAACCCTAAGGGGATTTGACTGACCTTGGGAGATACAAAAGTTCCATGTTTTGTTACAGGTCTTGCTTTAACTTGTCCTTAATGACCCAGCAGAAAAGTACCCACGAGGCATAAAAGTAAAGCTAGACTAGTATGCTATAAAGGTGTTTTGAAACTGTCACACTGTTATTTCTTATTACATGAAATAAAAAAAAAATGGATCTTTTGGGCCGACCAAATAACTCAGCAGATTGAAGCACATGCAAGCAGGCACAGGGTCTAGAGATCTCAGCATTTCCCAAGGACAAGACTGGCACAGCATGCCAAGGATTTAACCTCAGTTGCTGTGCCCATGGTCACATATTTAGTCTGCTGAGCTATCTGGCTGGCCCTGAGGGAAGGTAGTGCTAGGCCCTGTAAGTATAGATGGGGCAGGTCAGTGGTAAGAAAGAAGCAATTGGGGCTAGGTGTAGCATGCAGAAGGTCACACAGGGTTAAGAGTATGTATTCTGGAGCCAGACTGCTGCAATATAAACATCGATGCTGTTTCTAGTTGTTCAGCCTGGTCACCATGGCACTGTTCTTCACCTAGGAAATGGGAATGATAATCACCCTTAAACTTTTCAAGAAGATTACATAAATTTATAATTGATGCATAATAACAAAATAAATGCTGTCTTAATGTTATTTTTAATTCTAGTAATAAGTCATCTTGTAGAATTTTAGATTTCACAATGCCTACTGCACAGAGATTTATATATACAATACCATGAACGGTTTCATAAATAAATGATAGCATTTGGAATATATCTGCTATCATATTTGACTGTAAGCACTAGCAGAGTTATATAATTATAGCAGAACATCATAGGATAAGGCATAAGCCTTGGAAAAGCTTTCCAAACAATTCCAACGTTAAGTTAAGATTGAGAAACAGTAAATTAAGCTATGTAATCTTACTTATAGGACTGACATAGTATTTACTTCATGAATTTGCAATACTCTCTATTTACCACTAAGATTTTAAGTAAAGAATCCTCAATTGTAAACAGAATTCTTTGGCTGTAAGTTGGGTAGAATTGAGGTATATTTATTTCTACAAAGCATTCCAGGTTGTTCTAATGTAGGTGGTGTACATATCAGGCTCCTTATACTGACTATATACATTTTTACCTCTTGTACAAAATGATAGTTTCTGAGTTGTGGGAGCTAGGATTTAAGAATGAGAAAAACTAGCCCAGTATAAACCTGCACATATAATGCTTCCATCAGAAGAAATTTAAATGAATATTTTTGTTCAACTTACTGAGAGTAAAAGACAGGTCTTTAGTAACACTTCCTGCCTATCTTAGGGGTTGTTTTTAAATATATTGTGTCAGTAAAGTCAGACTATTAAGACTATTGAGTGAGAAATGAATGGGTGATACATAAGTTATTAATTGCTTCTGGTAAATATGGTGCTGCCACTCAATTTTCACAGCTCTCTGAGGGTCCTGACAAGATCCGCTAAGAGGGCCTCATAAGACACTTTTCCTGGATAAACTTATTCTTCCTGACAAGATCCATATTTTCAATCAATAGAAGCCTCATTCAAGAAGATTCTTTATAGGATGGCTAAGAAAGTGCAAGTTTTATATTACTGCATAAATTGATTGAGTGATTTTCAAGGTTATGCTGAGAATTGCCATTCTGAAGTTTATTTTATCCCTGAGAAAACAGGTAGAAGTACAGAACGTAGACGCTCTTATGCGGAAGTTCTTCACATGCGTAGTAATCAACAAATGAGCCATAATCCTTCAGCTTCTTCTCTGTAAGTCTAGGAGAACTGATGAATAAACAAATATGGGAAAATCATAAAATGCACCAGCAATCGCAGGTGATGTCAGAGGGTAAAGCTCATCGCCATATACTTTTAGGAGTGTCTAGTATTGTGGAGATTGTGAACTCTATTTCTGTACCACTGATTCATTTCCATTTTTTTTTTTTTCTCATGGGTAGCTCTGCATTTTAGCTGAGCAGTAATCCTTAACGTTTCTGAGAGAATTACACTTTGCTCATTATGAGCAAATACAGGCTTCCTGGGATGAAACCGAATGTCTTATCTTTCATACCTTCTTCTAGGCTTACTGCAGAATATGCTGTTAAACTTCGGGACACATATCTGAGCCCCAAGGTCTCACTGTTCATAACCCTCTGAAAAGAAGCCCTGAGTCTGTGTATTAATTGGTAGATGAGCTATTACCTACATGTCTGCTTCTCACGTTTGCTTTAAATAACTTCTATACTGGTCCATAGCTCAGCATACAGATGACTTATACATCTCTATTTTTTAATTTAATTTGAAAGAGACCTATTGGAAAGTATTACCTGCACTTAAAATTTGACATGAGCTAAAAGCAGCATTATTGCCCTAATCACGACTCTGTTATTTTTCTTAAGTGCTCTATGGACTCACTGAGGTAACAGGCCTAGCAACTCCATCTTTGCTGTCCGGATGTTTCACAACGCCTGTGCCACAAAGGGCTTTGGTTTTTACAGCAGCAACCTCCTCCTCCATGGGTCCACTGTGCTCTTGTCCAACGTGGAGCTAACACTAGACACAGTGATTTTGCTGACACACAAGTTGGAGCAAGACCCTGTTCAGCCAAAGGTTGTAGGTGTCTCTGGCTGTGTCCAGACCAAAGCCAAGGCCCTCACAGCACCTAGGTAGCAGGAGGCACTCCAGTACTGCATGTCTCTGACCTTCTCTCTGAAATTTCCAGTCCCCCAGCCCCCTAGTCCCGACTTTCCTCCACATATTTCTGCCTGAGGACATTTAGCCAATTCCTTTCAATAGAAACAAACAACTATTTCTGACACCAGGGCACTGGCTCCTGCCTACATCATTAAAATGCCACCATATCATCATAGCTATCACCCCTCCTAAAACCACACAGTTCCCTCCTCTCTTGGCTACTGTGAGTCTCTCTGTAATATTCATTTTCTGACTTACTATAGGCTGTATTTTGTGATTCAGTTCATTATCCACCTCTTGCCACTGTGTATGATATTTTAAAAGGCCAGGATTTTATTTCTTTCTTAAAAAAATTAATCATCTTCTGTGTTTTGTATCTAATACCTGTCAATCAATGACTACTCATCAAATCCTTCTGCAAATAGTACAATTTCAGTCATCTGAGCCCTGCAGATTTTCTTCTGTGGATCTGATCTATCACTAAAGATGTTGCTGAGAATGACATTACATTTTGCTGGAATTACTGTTTTCCTCATGATGTCTCTTACTAATCCATTAGACCTCCATTATGCTGTAACAATAACCATAATTTTGATAATGTTCAACTCCTCTTTTTAACAAATAAAATTAAAGCTCTATATAATGTGACACTCAAGATCGTTTTAATATGCTCCTTGGAAAACACAATGAAGCCAATTGCATGTGTCACAGTTGCTCACTTCTGGCCTTTCCTTACATGCAATCTACTTCCCCTGAAAATAGTTTGTATTCCACTTGCTTCATTTCAAAGTCCACCCTGTCAATAGAAAAAAGTTTCCCCCAGCCAATAATCATTTTCTTCCCACCGCATAATTTGTTATAGTTTAATTACATACACTTGTCATAGCTAATTATTTGTATTAGTTTACAAGCTCATTATGTAGAACATCAAAAATCTTCATCTTAGGAGGTGTTAGATTAGTCTTATTGAATATTTTATATCTTTCATATTTATATTATTGTTGGTTTTCATAAATACACATTTTATATTTCTAGAAATCTTATTGATAACACTAAATCATTTTTATGAGCTTTATGATGTACATTAGAGAATTCCATTAACGCAGACAATGACTCGCTATTCAACAATGCTGGAGCTTCCCTTGCCCACAGTATTGCGAATGCTCCCCAACAGTCTGGGGAAAACTGACACTGAGTGTGGTTTTCCTGCAAGAACTTCTTTAGAAGGGAAGGGAAGGTACTCGGATAAGATTTGTTTTGAGGGTAATCATGTTCCCTATGTTTACTGCTTATTTACCTTTATTAATTAATTTTGGTTGAAAAACTAATTTAATAACCTATTCATCTATTTTACAAATATTATATGTCAAGCATTTTTCATTTCAGAATTAATTTTTAATAATATGTACAAAGATTTCCTATCACTAGACTTTTGACACATAATCTGAGCTACAGATTACCCAAGACCATTGATAGTATTTTTACTTCTCTATGTCTCTAACAATTTATAGGACTTTAAATATCAATTAAATCAATACAATTGTTTTTGCAATTTGATTTTTCATGCTCTTGCTTAAACTATCTGCTTTTGTCCTAATATTATACTATGTAAAAATTCAACTACAGATGGATTACAATCTAGTTTATACCCTACTATCTACAACCTAAACTTACTATTTATAATCTAATGTTAAAATAAAAAAATATGGATTTCTTCAATTAGCAGATCAAAAATCCTAATATAAATTTTGAAATAAAATATTCATTTAGATAAACTATATATTTGATCAACAATAATACCTTAACGAATTTTGAGGAAGGTTCTGTTCCATAATATGCAATTTTCTCTTTGACTTTCAATACTTTGTAGTTATAATTTAAACATTTGTGAAAGATTGGCTGGCGCTACTACCCAGTGGTATTGTGATAGTACACTTGCCTAGCATGCTCACAGTCCTGGAAATCAGCCCCAGTCCAGAGAAGAGAGAGACACAAAGAGAGAGACAGAGACAGAGATGGAGAGACAGAGACAGAGACAGACAGAGAGTGAGAGAGACAGACAGGCAGAGAGAAACAGAAAGACAGACAGAGAGAGATAGGCAAACAGACACAGACAGAGAGATAGACACACACACAGAGACAGAGAGAGACAGACAGAGATAGACAGAGATAGAGAGACAGAGACAGAGGGAAGGACACACACAGAGACAGAGACAGAGACATAGAGACAGAGACATACAGACAGAAAAGAGAGAGGGAGAAGGAAGGGACAGATGGACAGATGGACAGACAGACAGACAGACAGACCGACAGACAGACAGATCAGTTTGATCTTTTTCTAGAACCAGTATATTTTTTGAAAGTGTTTGGAGAGGAATATTATTACTTTCATTTTTTTTTTTTTTTTGTTAGTAGATACAAATACTGTTGGCTTTTTTAAACATTCAAATATACTGCAGAGCTCTTTGTGACCTCTAGGCTCATTTGGAACTATGTATAAGATAATACCTCTTAATATGGGCAACTTCATTTATTTCTTTTATGGTACAGTTTTCTACTCATAGTGGCAAGACATCAATAAACACGCAAATAAAGTGGTAAGGATGGATAGTTCATCACATCTCTTAAGTTATTTAACATTTCATTATCAAGTAGTTTTTGGAATGAATTCTTTATTGGGTTAAGGATATTCCATTCTATTTCTCAAAGAGTATCACAAAATAAAGACGGTAAAATTTGTCAGAAGATTTTCCAGTATTTACTGAGATGGTATTATTTCTCCTTTAATTTCCTAAGATGATAAGTTATATTAAAACATTTTATGTTAACATATCTCTGTATCCCTGGGAAAAAGTCAATGAGATTATGCATCATTACTTCTTATAAATCATTGTATTCAGGCTTCTGGCTTTTTCCTATCTATAATGTATTTGTTCAAACATCAAAGTGACTTGATTTGTCCCTTTAATGTTGCTAGTCTATAGATTTAGTATTAATGTTATGAGCCTTACAAGCTAGCAAGCGCCATTTTCATAGTCAATAGTAGAATTTGCATAAAGAAGGCATTTAACAGGTCTGGAAGACATTAATACTTTTCCCAAATAACACTACTTTTTCTTTTCTCAGACCTGAAAATGTCATCATTTTTTAGAAAATGAATTTCAGGAAGGTTAAAAAGCAATACCAAAGGCCATAGGTGTAGAAATGGATGTAGTCAGTAATTCAAAGCATTCAAGTAAGAATATGGCAATACAAATATCCAGAAAGCATGAATTAGGTGTTCCAAACAAAACATGTAAGTTACACCTCACAAACTAGAGCATTTTCTAGACAGGGAGAAAACAGATAACATTTAAAGTACTGAAAATGTTTTCCTTGGTTAATTACATTAGGTGGACTGTTTGTTTTTGATCCAAATCAAAGTTTTTTAAACACAGATAAAGTATTACACAGGTCCACTGTTAAAACAGACAATGTATTGCAAGTTAATTCTGGTATCATGTGTTCCAGCAAAGCTTAGAAAATAAAGATGTCCTTCTGCTGACAAATTCTTATAAGTTGCAACAGGACGGTGTGTTCAAGCTGCGCTGTGTATGGCCCTGTAATGTCACATAGTGGTGTGTATGGGTGTACAATGACCAAGTCACACAGATTCTTCAGTGCCACCGAGTATTTACTTTCTCCTAGGCAATACAGCCATCAACAGCAGAAGGCAAGTGTGACAAAGTTTTCAGTAATGACGTATAACAAGCTTTTTTTGTTGTTGTTCTTGGAAGCCTTATTGGCACATTTCCAACATCAAAATTTTTCATGCAGTGTGAACACTCCATGTCGTCATTGACAACACCCTTTTTCTATGCTACCAAAGGTTTCAATGGCTATACTTCCCCTTCATCCATGTCACCTCCTCGCCCTTCACAATGGGCGTGGTCTTCCCCGCATGTATTCTGTATGGCGCAAGTGTGTGTCTGTTGAGATTATGAATCAGTTTGTCTTCCCGCTGATTTCTACTTCATAGGATTGTATTACCTCCTGGACGGCCTTACCCACATCACACAGAGAGATATTAATAGCAGCACACTTTATTCCAGGATTAGTGACATCTCTTACAGCTTTTAATATTATATCATATTTTGGATTAAAAGTGACAGTTAAGCACAGTCAAGTATATCACCACATAAGTGTTTTTCAAAGTCGATCTTGCAAATGTCATCATACTGTAGCACTGTAGTGTCACTTGCATTGAGAGTGTAGTGAGTGGCACAGTTTCTGAGAGAAGACCCAGTGGGAAAGGCCAGGCCTACATTCACACCATTCTCTTTCATGAGCTTGTGAGAATAGTCTTCCAACTTCTCACAGATTTCTGTCATTGTCATCCCAGGATTGATCCAGCTCACATCTTTTCCAATTTGTTGATGTGCTTCCACAGCTTCTCAAAAATCTTCAAAAATCTTTTCTTCACTTGTAGTTCTCCATGAAGCTGTCCACTCATCGTGTGTGGGTGGGTACTTGCACTCCTGCCCCTTGGGGAACACGCCTCTAGGGTACAGATCACATATTGGCACCCAGGGAAGGTCCATCTGAACTTTTGGTTATCTCTTCTCTCTTCTCTCTTCTCTCTTCTCTCTTCTCTCTTCTCTCTTCTCTCCTCTCTCTTCTCTCTTCTCTCTTCTCTCTTCTTCTTCTTCTTCTTCTTCTTCTTCTTCTTCTTCTTCTTCTTCTTCTTCTTCTTCTTCTTCGCCTTCGCCTTCGCCTTCGCCTTCGCCTTCCTCTTCCTCTTCTTCCTCTTCCTCTTCTTCCTCGTCCTCTTCTTTTTTCTTCTTCTCCTTCTCCTTCTCCTCATCCTCCTTCTTTTCTTTTATCTAGTTGCTCCATCTCCAGCATCGTCTACAGCGGCATCCTCCTCATCTCTCTCTCCTCCAGTGTTTGTCTTTCCAGTTGTCTTGCGACCTCATCCGTGGAGATTCATGATTCTCAGGTTCTTGCTGCTCTGCAACAGCCCCTTTACTCTTCTTCTTTTACTTCCTTTTCTTGGCTGCTTCCTGCACTGTAAAAGTAGCTTCCTCTTCCCTGTCGTCTGGGTCCAAGTCACTGTTCAGTGGCTCTGGGAGCCTCTGTCTCCTTCATGTCCACTATGATGCCAGAGAGAGCCCACACTGTACTTTCTAAGTTCATTCATTCCATAGTTCATTTTTACAATGATTTTCATAGTCTTTTACATCTCTTGGCTGGTTTCATTACTTCTTATTGTCTGTAAAACTGAAGTCAATCAAACAGAATGTCAAATAAATTTGGTGGACTCTGGGCAGCCTGTGGGACTCCGCTAAACTCTGACCTGTTTTAGGCCTCAGTACACAGGTATGGAGCTTCTGCTGGTGCCAGTCCAGACCTTTAGGAACTCAGGAGAACTCTTGAATGGCCTGTGAGATTCAGGAGAGCTTTAATCTGCCGGCCCAGTGTGAGCACTCAAGCTTTCCTGGAGCCATTTAAGAACTTTGGAAGACTGTGGGACACCCATGGGTCTCTATATGTATGATTACAGGGAGCTTCAAAAATGCCAAAATGCAGGAGCAAAAGGCAATCTCAATCTTCTATCGCACCCAGATCAAATACAGGAGACAAAGATATAGAAGATTAGGGAAATAACACACCCGATATCTCTGAAATGATAGCAGCTGAAGAAACCAAACAAATTCTTCACACTATAGAAGAAACAAGAGCAAAAACACCTCAGGTCTAAAAAGAAAGGACAATAATCATGAAAGAATTGCTTAGCACAGCTAAAGAAGTCATAGATAGAAAAACAGAAAAGAATAGAAAAACGATTGAAACATTGAATGAAGAATACAGAAAAGAATTAGAACGTAGTGAAGTAGATTCAAATAGATATCCAAGATATTAAGAACTCCATTGAAGGGCTGGTCAAATAGTTCAGTGGATTAAAGTACCTGAAAGCAGGCCCAGGGCCCAGGGTCCCAATCTCTGGTCCTGCTGTGCCCACCCCGCCCCTGGGTTGTGCTGAGACAGCAATTGAGACTAGGCATGGTGGCCTTGTGAGGCCATAAACAGGCAAATCACTACCAGTCCAATGTAGTAGTGAGACCCTGAACACCCTGTAGACCCTTCCCTGAAAAAAAAAAAAAAAAAAAAAAAAAAAAAAAAAAAAAAAAAAAAAAAAAAAAAAAAAAAGAAAAAGAAAAAAAGCCTGCAACAAAAGCTCGCAAAACCACTGAATGAAACAATAAAATATTTTTTTAAAATTAATAGTGATCCAGGAAACTACAATTCCGCAGCTATAAGACAATACAAAGAAATATAAGAATAATAGGTGTCAGTGAGGCAGTGGGAGACAGCACCGATAACATAAAAAGACAATTTTCATCATTAGCAGAAAATTTCCCAAACATGAGAAAAGAACCTGATATACAGAGAAGTGAGGCATATAGAACTCCACACAGCCAATAGTCACAATAAATCTATATCTAGTCATGCTAATCAAGGTCTTGGAAATTAAGGAAAAGAAGAGAATATTAAAAGCTGGTAGAGAGAAGGAACAGATCACATAACAATGGAAAGCCCATCAGAATCACGGCAGTTTTCTCAACACAAACCACTGAATCAAGATGAGCTTCAGGTGAAGCATTTCAGGTCCTGAAAGAAAATAACTCACATCGCAGAATGATGTACCCTGAAATATTATCTATCAAATTCCATAGCGAAAGAAGATCCTTCCATGACAGAGAACAATGGAAGAAATTCATGACCAACAAGCCAACCCTACAAAGAGTATTGACAGATATTCCAGAAAGACAGAAAAGTGATCACAGCTTTAAGAACAACAGAAAGGACCACCAAGACAGGAAATAAATTAAAAAGAAAGAAAATTACCGAACCTATAACAGGAAGAGAACATGGCAAAGATAGGCCAATATGTATCATTATAAACATCGATGTAAATGTCCTGAGTCTACCAATCAAAAGAAAAAAAAAAAAAAAAAAACTAGCAGTGTGGATTAAGAAACAAAATCCATAGGACTTTGAGGCTGGGGCAATATCTCTGTAGCATAAGTGCCTGTCTGGCAAGTGCAAGATTGTGAGTTCAAACCCTGGTCCCACCAAAAAACAAACAAATAAACAAACAGCAACAAACACAAAATCTAAAAATATACTACATACAAGAAACGCATTTAACTGAAAAGAAAATTCACAGACTAAAAGTCAAATGATGGAAAAATCCTTCCTTCCATAGGAAATCAGAAAAAAAGAAGGGTTAGCTGTCCTGTTTGCTGACAATATCAACTTCGAACCCAAAGTCATCCAAAGAGATAAAAAATAGTCATGTATACTTATCAAAGGAAAACTGTAATAAAACACTAATAAATACATGAGCACCCAAAGTAGGAGCACCCTCTTAAATAAGACAAATTTTAACAGCCATGAAAAATGAAATGGGCAATAATACAATAGTAATGAGAGACTTTAACACACCACTGTCGCAAAGAGATAGAAAAACTAGGGAAAAACTAACAAAGAAATAACAGTACTAAACCAAACTTATAAAGAAATTGATTTTGTAGACCTTTACAGAGTATTTCACTCAGCAACCACAGAACACAGAGTTTTCTCATATGGATACATGATGCTCTCCAAAATAGACCATATAGCAGCACACAGAGCACTCTAAAGGAAAAATAGATTAAAATTATCCTATGCATACTATCTGATCACAGATAGTAATAAAACTGGAAATTATTGACAAAACAAGCTGTAAAACCACCATAGACACATGAAAATTAAATATCAACTGTTATGGTCTGTGTCTAATTGACCTCCCCAAAGCTTCATGCACCCATGGGGTGGGGACATATTTTGAGACTTCACTCATGATCCACGGGGATTATGTATTTTAGTACTGATGGGATTATGGGGCTGAGTACTTCTGGGATTAAGGGTGTGGCCTGAGCCAGATAGGCTGAGGTAGAGAGCCTGAATGTGACATAAAGAGAGACAGAGAGACAGACTCCTGTCTGTTGCTCTCTGTTACCCTGGTTGGTCGGTTGCCTCTGTAGCCATTTTGTTGCTGTTCGGCTGCCATGAACTGATCCTCTCTGCCATGTGCCAGTCTAGCTTGGAGTGGTCCATGTATGGACTGAAATTTCCAGTAACTGCGAGCTAAATAAACCTTTCCTTCCTTTAATTTGGATGTTGGATATTTGTCCCAGCAACAAGAGAAGAGTAACTAAGACAACAACCTTCTGAACAACCAGTGGGTCTCAGATTAAAAAAATTAAACAATATTTAAAATCTAAGGAAAATCCAGATACAAATTACTGAAACCCAATTAAAGCAGTCTTAAGAGGAAAGTTTATAGCAGTAAATTCATGCATTAGGAAAATAGAACGAGCCCAAATAAATGATCTTATTCTGCACTTCAAACTCCTAGAAAAAGCACGGCAAGTCAATCCCAAAGCCCAAAAAAGTTAGGAAATTCTAAAGATTATAACAGAAATTAATGCACTATTGATGGAGAAAGCAATACAAGTACTGAATGAATTAAAGAGTTGGTTCTTTGAAACATACATGAAATTGATAAACCGATTTCTAGCCTAGCCAACCTAATAATAATAATAATAATAATAATAATAATAATAATAATAATAAGAAGAAGAAGAAGAAGAAGAAAGAAAGAAAGAGAGAGAGAGATAGAGAGAGAGATAGATAGATAGATAAGTAGATCCCAGATACATGCACTAAAGAATGAAAAGCCGGAAATCATCACAAACCTTAGAGAAATTCAGATCATCAATACCTACTTCCAATAGTTTTATTCTCACAAGACAGAAAGATAAAGGCAATGGACAGTTTCCTACATGCATATGAAATGCCAAATGAAGCTGAATGAAGAAGATAGGCAAATTCTTAAAAACCCAGAAATGAGAAATGGAATTGAAAATATAATTAAAAATTCTACTAAAAAAAGGAAAGCCTAGGGTTCTGATGGATTCAAAGCAGAATTCTACAAGAAATTTAGAGAAGATTCAATGCCAACTTTCTCAAATGATTCTCTGAAATTGAAAGGGAAACAATTATCCTAAATTTACCCCTAGTAGCAATTATTACTCTGATTCAAAAACCAGAGAAAGACCCAACAAAAACGTGAAGTATAGGCTAATCTGTCTAAAGAATATAGATGCAAAACTCTTCAATAAAGTATGAGCAAATAGAATGCAACAAACGATCAAGAAGATTAGACACTATGACCAACTGGGATTCATTTCAGGAATGCAGGGATCGTTCACCATATGCAAATCCATAATTGCAATACACCACATCAATAGAAACAAGCACAAAAACCACACAATCATGATCATCTGAATAGATACAGAAAAAGCCTTTCATAAAATCCAATATTCAACTTATGATTAAAACCATACAGAGAATTGGAATAAGTGGTATATATTTCAAACTGACAAATGCCATCTATGAGAAATCAACACCCAACATCATACTAAATGGGCAAAAACTTAAGGTGTTCTTTTTAAATCAGAAATAAGACAAGGATGTTCACTGTCTCTACTCCTACTAAATAGAGCTCTGGAAACATTAGCCAGAGCAATTAGATAATAGAAACAAATAAAAGGAATAAGAATTGGAAAAGAGGTAGTAAAATTATCATTATTTGCATTATTTGTAGATAACATGATACTCTACACAGAGGAACCAAACACCCTAAAGATTCCACTGAGTCTTATAGATTTAATTATCAAATTCAGCAATGTTGCAGGATACAAAGTCAACAACTAAAAATCAGTAGTGCATTCTTTTTTAACACAAGGAATGAACACACTGGGAGAGAAGTTAGGGAAATAGGCCTTTGACAATAATATCCAAAGAAATGAAATACTTAGGAATCAATCTAACGAAGGATGGAAAAGATTTATGCAGTGAAAATTGTGGTACTATGAGATAAGAGATTGAAGACGATTGCAGAAAATGGAGAAACATTCCATGGTCCTGGATAGCAGGTATCAACATTGTGAAAATGACCATATTACCAGATTGAGTGCAATATCTATTAAAATATCATGAATATCCCTCACAGAATAAAGAAAACTTGCCTCAAATTCATTTGGAAATTGAAGGGACCCAAAATATCAAAAGCAGTCCTGGGAAACAGGAAAAGCGTGAGGTATTGCAATTGCTATCCTGAAAATAGACTATATAGGTACTGTGATAACAGATTAAAAGACACAGACACAATGGCAAACACACTCGGCCACCTCATCTTTGATAAAAGGGCCAAACAGGGACACTGAAAGTGAGACAGCTTCTTTAAGAAATGCTGCTGGAAAAACTGGCTTTCCAGATGCTGAAGGCTAAAACTAGAATCAAGCCTATCACCACGCAAAAAGCTATAGTCAAAATGAATCATAGGTTTAAATATTAAAGCAAAACACTAAATCTTCCAAAGGAAAATGTAGATAGAAATCTTAAATATATAAGGCTATGTAGAGAGTTCATGAACAAAAACCAAAATGCATAGGAAATACTTCAAAGAATGAACAACTGGGATCGCACCTTTCTGCAAAGTTTCTGCACTTAAAAGCAAATCTGTCAAAGGAGAGTCACCTAGAGATAAAACATTCTGTCAGGCTTCCACAGAGAGCAAAATGGCCAAAAAATGGCCATGATTCATCCAGATGGCTGACACTGACAAAAGTTTGGCAAACTGCAGCACATGGTTTCAGGGTAAATCAACCCTGAGTGGACCTGACTGACCTTGTCAGATACAAAAGTTACATATTTTTTTGTAACATAGGTCTTGCTTTGTCTTGACCTTAACCGCCAAGCAGAAAAGTCTAACTATGAGGTATGAAAAGGAAAGCCATATTAACATGTTGAGTTGTAAAAGGCTCAAGTCAATGCCCCTGATAATGCCAGATGAGCTAATAATCCACTACTGTTATGGATTATAGGACTATATATACAGCTATTTTCTCTTTTTGCAATGAAAAGAAAGATTTGTATTAATGATGTTTAGACAAAAAAGTCTCCATCTTGTACTCTCAACAGTTATGACGAAGACAACATTATGCAATGTATTAACTATTGTAATAATAATAATAAAAGTAAATAAATAAAGCAAATCTCCAACAGAGTAGAAAGGAAACCAATAAACTGGGAAAATATTATAGCTGACTATTCCTCAGACAAAGGCCTTCTATCTAGAACATACAAAGAACTAAAAAAACAAAAACAAACAAACAAACAAACTAAGCCTTCCAAATTTAAAGAAACAGTCCAAAAATGGGCATGAATGATGAAGATATACTTCTCAAAGGAAGAAATCCCAAAGTTAAGTAAATATGTGAAAAAATGTTGAACATCTTTGGTTATTTGAGAAATGCAAGTTAAAGCACACTGAGATCCCTTCTCACCCCAGTACAAATCGCTAACATCCAGAAGTAAGACAATTTTCTGAGTGTGGTGGTGCATGCCTGTAACTCCAGCACTTGGGAGGCTGAGGCAAGAGAACTGGCATGATTTTGAGACTATCCTGGGCTACAAAAGTGAGCTCAAGGCCAGCCTGTGCGGCATAGAAAGACCTTGTCTCAAAAAGACAAACAAACAAACAAAAATGTAAGACAATGTCAAATGCTGGAGAGGATGTGGAGAAAAAGGAACCCTTCTGTACTGTTCGTGGGAATGTAGACTGAGACAGCCACTGTGGCAATCAGTGTAGAGATTCCCTCTAATGCTAGGATTGAAGATTCCATCCAAGCCAGCTGTTGCTTTCCCCGGTGTTTTTTTAGAACTGAAGATCTCATGTCACAGCAATATACATGCACCCATGTTTATAGCAGTGTATAGGTAAAACCTGAAAACAACCCAGATACCCACCAACTAAAAAATGGATAAAGAAGATGTGGTATTTTTCACAGTGGAGTATTACTAAGTTATAAAACAGGATAAACTTGAGTCTTCTGTCAGTAAATGGATACAACTAGAGGACATGCTGTTAAGTGAAATAATTCAGACATGCATGTACAAACATCATATTGTCTCCTTAGTGTGAGAACTAGGAAGAGAAAATGGAATCTGAGGGTACAAAAGATACTGGGAAAAGGTAATGAGTTTCTTCAAAAGGAAAGAGTTACTGAGTTGAGGACAAGGACAGGAGAGGTAGTAGGGATAAGAGATTCATCTAGGTGTATAAGCAGGATGGTTCAGACAACTGTACTGTGTATTTCTGTTGGCCTATGGAAAGAAGCAGTTAAAAGGGGGCTGGGGAGATAGCTCCGTGGCACAAGTGCCTGCCCGGCAAGTGCAAGGTCATGAGTTTGAACCCCAGTCTCACAAAAAAAAAAAAAAAAAGAAGCAGTTAATGCTTTATAATGTTTTGCCTCCTTTTATAATCCTTTTTGTCCTTTTAACTTCTTTTATATTTCTTTGCCTTTTTGTTCTTCTAATTTTACATGCATATATCTGGTAATATAAATAACTAGTTGGAAAACAACACTATGCATTACAAGAAATACTGTGAAATCATGTTACTTTAAGTGAAAATCTGCATCATTTGCACTTTTCTGTTTTAATTATAATTTGTATTCTCTTAAAAAAACAAAAGAGTTAGATAACAAAAAATCTTCAACCTACCACCATCCCAAATACTCTTTTGCTCATGAGCATCTCTGTATCCACCTTATTTACGTAGAAGGAGACAAATAAAATACTTCTGAAAATGCATGGCTCCGAACTCATGATAAATATAATCATGCGCTGCAAACATGTACCAATAAAAAATATATCTTTAATATACAAATAAATAAAATTTTAAAACTACATAAGCCCAGCTTTGTGAAGAGAATTTATAAGTAATATTTCTTTTTTACTTTGTTGAGGCAGGGTCTTGCTATGCAGTTCTGACAGTTCTTCAACTATGTATCCCTGGCCGGCAATCCTGCAGCCACAGTTGCCCCACGGCTGCATTATGGAATGTGACACAATGCCAAGTGTAAGCATTTTGTTGTTGTGTGCTATTCTTCATAAAATTTCTACAAGGTATTTCTGTAGGATATGTCTTTTAAATCAGAAATTAATAAATTTGAACAGTTTAGAATTTTACATCAGTTCTACTTACATTATTTTAGCTTAGAAGAAAACTAGCAAGTTGTTCTCTTCTCTCCTGGTATGGGCATTTTTTTTTTTTTTTTTTTTTTTTTTTTTTTTTTTTTTTTTTTTTTTTTTTTTTTTTTTTTTTTTTTTTTTTTTTTTTTTTTTTTTTTTTTTTGTCTTTTTGAGACAGGGTCGCTATGCAGTTCTGGCTGGCCTTGAGCTCACTTTTGTAGCCCAGGCTGGTCTCGAACTCACACTGATCCTCCTGCTTTAGCCTCCCGATATGGGCATTCTCTGTGATGGCACTTCCCTCTCTGCTCAGGTGGTTATGCCCCAGATGCACAGCTGTTTATGCTGACTGTATTAGAACAGTGAACACCTTCTACTTTGCTCCTTTTTGTGACGTTACCTTTATAGAATGACTCATTTACTAATTTTTTAAATTTTATTAGTATATTGCAGTACATAATGATATCATTCACTGTAGGAATTTGGTATACATACTTGACAGTTCAATTCTCTTCCTCCCCTTCCTTCAAACCCCCTCCTTATATTTTGAGCATCAGATTAATTTATTTATGAGATTAATTATAATATATTCAAACGGAAAACCAGGCCAAAACCCACATATTACACGTAAAACAAACGTATTTTTACAGGAGTAGTTTTTTTTATTTTTTATTTCTTTTGTCTTTTTGAGACAGGGTCTCGCTATGCAGTTCAGGCTGACCTTGAGCTCACTTTTGTAGCCCAGGCTGGTCTCGAACTTGCACCAATCCTCCTGCCTCAGCCTCCCTAGTGCTGGGATTACAGGCGTGCGCCACCACACCCGGCTCGAGGAGTAGTTATACTTATTTTTGTGCCATTTATGATAACCTTTGTTTAGAGTATTTAACTAATCATTTATAACTAAGAACAAAAATCAAGTCAGGAAAAAAAAATGAAATGCAAGCTATAAAACTCAGTGCTGGCAGGTAACCCACTATCAACAGACCTGGCTCAAGGGAATGGACTAAAGAATGAATTCATAAGCCCAAACTACATAGTCCAAGAAGGAGTGGAATCAAGCATGTACATTTTCAGTGCAGCATTATTTACCACAGCCAAGGAAGGAAACAAATCTTTAGGTGTTCAACAGTGAATGAGCAGATAAGGTATATGTCATACACAGATACATACATACATACACACATATATACATGCATACGTATGACCATTTTTCACCTTAAATAGGAAACTGCACCATCTGAAGCAACATGCATGCATTTTTAGGATGTTATTTTAAGGAGGTAAGCCAGACACAGAAAAACAAATGGTGCAACATCTCATTTACATATGAAGCCAAAACAAAACCAAATAAACAAAATAAAAACAGCCAAATTCACAACAGAAAATGGAATCATTGTTACCAAGGACAGGGAGGAGAGAAGGCAAGTAGTGCTGCAAGATAAGCAAGTACATGAGACCAAATCTGCATTATGTTGACTATAATCAGTAATACATGGTGGCTCATGCTGGCTACCCCAGCGCTCAGATGTTGAGGTACGAGGACTTCTGAGAGCTTGAGGTCAGCCTAGGTTATATACAGTGAGTTCAGGGTCACTTTGAACTATATAGTAAGACTCTGTCTCAAAGAATAAACAAAACTATAAATGTAAATACAAAATGAAGTCAATAAGCATTTGCCAAAATAAATTCATTTCAAAGACTAGAGTTTCTAGGAAATGAGAACCTAAGTTTCCTCATCAAAAATTATGCGAAATATATGCAAAATGACTGGCATGTTAATTAGCTTGATTGTGGTGATCAGTTTTGGAATCACATACACATCAAAGTACACCTTATATTCCTTAAGTTTAGGTCATGTTTGTTAGCCATATTTCAGAAACTCTATAATTTCTCTTTCATTTTAAAGACCAAGCACTTCTAATAGGCAAATAATTAATAAACTTGGGTCAAAATAGATAATAGAAAAGAACTTTACACTAAGCCTGAAGAATATATCAGATAAATGTTGATTACAAATTGTATTCTATACGGTTCATTGTGATTTATTATTTTTGGACCCCACCCTATTTAATTGTCTTGAAGTTGACTTTTTATGTAGCTATACTGATTGAAATCTACAATGCTACAAAATATTAGTATGTTATATTATGTTTAGGATGATATAATTAGAAAATAAAACTACATTTTATTTTTTAAGAATTTTTTATTTTATTTTATTTTATTTTTCTTGTTTCAGAACCTTTGTTTGTTTATTCACTCATTTTTATGGCCGGCTCAGCCCGCCCCGAGAGCAGGGCTGGCACAGCATGTGGTGCCGGGGATCGAACCGTAGTCCCTGAAGCTGCCCAAGCTTTCCCAAGCAGGCGCTTTAGACCACTGAGCCATCCCACGGGGCCCTTTGTTTTTTTTTTTTTTTTTTTTTTTTTTTTTTTTTTTTTTTTTTTTTTTTTTTTTTTTTTTTTTTTTTTTTTTTTTTTTTTTTTATGGCCAGTTCAGCCCGCCCGGGGGGGCGGGGGGGCTGGCACAGCGTGTGGTGCTGGGGATTGAACCATGGTTCCTGCTGCCACCTAATCGTTCCTAAACAGGCACTTCAGACCACTGAGTCATCCTGCCGGGCTCAAAACTACATTTTAAACTACAAACTATGAAGTAATGAATTTCATTTTTACTACATGATGCTTTATACTGAAGTTTTAAAATAGTAAAATTTCTCAAGTTATTTGCATATAAATTTAACTACAGAGCAACAGCAGTTCATTGAATATTATGTAAGGAACAGTCGCAGCCATTACATGTCCACATTTTCTTTATTTGAAATGGACATAGCTTCACAATAAAGGATCATTTTTAAGTTTATCCATGAGAGAATTTTTCTTTTTCTTTTCCTCTTTCTTTCTTTCTTTCTTTCTTTTGTGGGACCCGGGTTCGAACTCACAACCTTGCACTTGCCAGGCAGGCAGGCACTTGTGCCATGGAGCTATCTCCCTGGCTCTTCTTTTTCTTTCTATTAGCCTTTTTTTGTTCTTTTTTTGTGACAGGGTTTTTCTGTGCAGTTCAGGCTGCCCTGAACTCACTCTATAGGCTAATCATGAACTAGCACCAATCCTCCTGCCTCAGTCTCCCAAATGCTGTGATTCCAGGGATATGCCACCACATCCAGCTATGATAACATTTTTCTATGAATTTCTATGAAATTAACTTTTACTTGAGTTAAAGTTCTTTAAATTTACCTTCATGTATATTGATGAATATAATAAAGTTGAAATGCTCAAATAATTTGTATCATCTCTCTTTTCAACTGCTTTACTTATTGCATCCCTAATCCTCAAGGCACGACCCAGCTGTAGCAAATCTGTAGTGCAGGTGACAGAGTGAGTTCTTTGTACCCCTGACAACTGCAAAACTTCACCAGCACTGGTATAGTCCAAGAAGCATCTGAAAGTCTAAGGCCAAGTAAGTCCATGTAGCACATGCAGAGGCAAAGGCTTTCCTGCCCCTGCATAATGGTCGCTTCTTTTCTTTTACCCTCTTGATTCCTTCATTCTTCCCATTGACTAACTTTCCTCCTTTTTCCTCATTAAACAGTTCAATAGGCATCTTGATAGCAATCTGTTTCAAAGAACACAGCTAGTTGAGAAGGACATGGCAAGTAAAGTCCAAGAATACTGACAGTGGGGGTCACAGATATGGAATCAAACTGAGGACCTTGTGCTTACCAGGCAGGTGCTGCCCAGCTTTGCTACACCTTCAGTCCTTAATTTATTCTTATAATACTCTAAAAAAAAAGAAAAAGCCGGGTGTGGTGGCGCACGCCTGTAATCTCAGCACTCGGGAGGCTGAGGCAGGAGGATTGATGCGAGTTCGAGACCAGTCTGGGCTACAAAGTGAGCTCAAGGCCAGCCTGAACTGTATAGCGAGACCCTGTCTCAAAAAGACAAAAAAAAAAAATTCTGAACATTTGCAGATTACTGGTGCACCAGCACGTGTGATTCCATCACCTTCTAGAGTCCCGTGTTCAGCCCATGAGACTTGCCGGAGACCGTTCATATCCTAAGCACAACAGCCGAGAAGCATAGGTCTGCTGCCATCATTTTGAGTTGTGCCCCCATGCATGCTGGCCACCAAAGACTCAATAGCAGAGAGGGTCCTAACTAACGTGAATCTGGCTCTCCCGGATATTAGGGAATAAATCATTCTGCTATGGGATCTGCTTTGAAAAAGAGTTATCACAGTCTATTTGCTACAGTTTGGTAGCTCAGTTAGTGTGAGTAATTGCTGAAGAGCACCAGCATGCACAAGAGCACTGCTCTTGGACAGGTCTACTAGGGTTCCTCATATATACAGGGACCTACTCAAACCTTCCAAGTACTCAGTACGTTGCTGCTCTGAGGAATACGGTGAAACACAAGTCTAAATGGGTAGAACAGACACTCTGGTTAGCATAAACACAGCGGCGGAGCTGTGGTGACATGTTGAACAGGTCCTCTTGGCCTGCATGAGACCTGAGACCTGAGTTATCCCATATTTCATTTATGAATTTCAAAGAACAGTCACTGGACTATTCTTCATATTGCAGAATTTCTGAAATAGCAAAATTTCAGCCTGTACTCCTAGGGGAAAAGTTATTGAATAAAATAAAAAAAAAAGATGAAATACAAAATCAGAGCAGTGCCCATGTAACTGAGTGGTTACAGTGGGGAAAATTGCTTCACTTTGACACTCTATTACAATCTTTTTGCTGCCTACTGTCTGCTCTAGGGGCTCACCTGCTGAGATCAAGCTAGCAGGCGACTACCCTGCTAGGCAAAGCCATCACAACAGGCCCTGGATTGCCTGCTGCAGAGAACAGGAGTGGGGAGTTGGTAAGATTTTAGTTTTATCTCATTGTCCACCGGGCAGTATGTTTCACCTTTGTGCTCCAAATTGAAAATAGCTAAGTGTTCATCTTTCTACTCAGTGCCTCCTCAGATTCTGACATCTAAGAATCTCTTTGAGAGTAACTGCATCTGCTTGAAGGCAGAAGGAAGGCTCTAATTGTCCACCTCCACAGAAGCAAGCACCTAGCACTCACTACCTATCCTACAGCACACTAAGTCATGTGGACAGGAAATGTTAGCAGCAAGCGAAGTGTTCTTCAATGATGAGATTAAGATAACGTGAAATTTCAAAGACTGAGTGAAACTGCACTGAGAATTACCCCATGTCAATACTCTGTCTCATTAAAGAATAAAGACTTAAAACAGTAAAGCTTATTTAGTTCTACAATCTTGGAAAATTCAACCATTGTATTGCTTTGGTCCTATGTGAGTCATAGGAGGATGTGGGGTAGAGAGAAACACTCCCATGGCCAGCAAACAAAGTGGGCAAAGAAAAGACTGAGGTGCGTAAATCTCCGTTGTGGCACAGCTTAGTCATATGAGAAACCACCCACTACATCCCTTAAAGACTCAAGCACCCTGTAGTACTGCCACATCTGGTAATGAGCCTTCAATCCATTGACATACAGGGCACATTTGTGATGCAAAGTATAACATGCGCAAGCTCAGCAGAGGTATTCAGAATTTTAATGCTGTACCTAGAATGGTTATGATCTATTCATAAATCGAAAGCCACTCAAATGATGTCCATTATATGTAAGCTATCAACTGAGTGAATAATAAGAGAAGTATCAGGTATAAACATGCAAGATTGAGAGTGAGCAGTCAAAAGAGAGTTCTTGCAAATACAAGGATTGTATATGAGTCATGGACAAGGGGCTTTATTTTCAAATGACAGAACTCACACACATTATACCCTAATATATATATATATATATATATATATATATATATATATATATATATATATATAGACAAGAGAACAGTTAGGGTTTCCAGGAATGATGTTCAATAAACTGAAAAAATCTGAATATTGTATGCAAATATCAGACATTAAAACAAATGAAGGACTGGGGAGACAGCTTGGTGGTTTAAGTGCCTGTCTGGGAAGTGCAAGGACCCAGGTTTGATTCTTGGTACTGCATGCCATGCTGTGGAGCCAGTCGCCAAAACCAAGAGTGGTGGTCCATGCTGGGATTATATCCCAGCTCTGGGGAGGCTAAGACAGGAGAAGCACTATAAACCTGAGTTGCATGGTGAGAACATGTACCAAATGAGTAAACAGATAATTAAAAGACTAAAACAAACAAACAAAGGGAACAGCATTGGGAAGAATCAGGGAAGGTATATGACTTCATATACCTTCCCTTGTTAAAGGTCAAGTGTTCTCCATTTTTTAAAATTTTGTTTAAAAATAAGTTTAAACTTATGATTTTTAGTACCAAAAATCATACTCCAGACCTTGTGTTTGCTAAGCAGGCTCCATCCTACTGAGTTGTATTTTTAGTTAAGAATTTATTTATTTTTATATATTTGGTACAGGGTCTCACTATGCAGCTCAGAATCATAATGATCCTCCTATTTTGAGCCTCCCCAACTCTGGGAATACAGGTGTGCACCAGCATGCCCAGTCATGGTGGTGAGCACAGCACAGCCGGTGGCAAGGCTGGCACCGCATATGGTGCTAGGGATCAAACCCTAGTCCCTGTGCTGGCTTAAGCAGGCGCTTAGTTCACTGAGTCATCTTGCCTTCCCTTCCAAGTCAGTTGTTAGTTATAATACAAAAGCATGGGGCAAATACTTTGAAAGATAAGTGCAGTAATAAATGCAAGAAAAATAGACACAGAATTAGCCCCACAGTAACCTCATCAATTTACATATTTTTGTGTGAGGGTCCTACTACCCAAAGTGGAAAAGAAACTGAACTCACCCTGACAATACATCACATTTTATTAAAAACAACAGTAAAAATAAGTAATTAGCAGAGAAAGAAAGCAAATGATAAAATGAGTAAGATTATTCTAATTCTTGAGCAAATAGTTCCCTTGGATTTACATTGCTTTAAAACTACCAGTATTACATTTGAACATGAAAGTAAGGAACATGATATTCAATTCTATATAAGAATTTGACTTAATAAACATATAGAAATTAGAGGTAAAACTGAGAAAGACTGGCTAAAACAACTTCCCCACATCATCGAAAAGAACTTTTTGGCTCTATTCACAGAAAATAAATTATCTCTGGAGGATTTGTCAAATGATGTAGTCAAAGGATTAAATTATTTTATGTCTGAAATCATCTCTAGGGATAATATGAAGTCTTGGATCATTATCACTATGCTAAAATCAATTTGGATTAATTAGAGAAAGACTCGAAATAATAATACAGAAAACACAGCAAGGAGTTCAAATTCCCATAGCATGAAGAATCTATAATAAGCTGTTCCAGCCTTAAGTGCAAAGGCCATGGTAAATTAAAAATAGTTTCCTTTCCTTAATCACAATATTTCCTTTCTAACTTTAAATTGATTTTTGATACAAGTCTCAAAAATAATGAGGTTGTGTTATATTATGAAACATGGTCCATTTTTAAGATGTTAATTCAAAATCCATATAAAACTTTTATAGGTTTGCTCTTTCATATGAATATATTTTAATAAATATCATTCCATAGTTGAAATACAAATAAGTCATACCTGAAAATTTATTAATGCAAAATAATTAAAAATGATGTAATTTCCTAATTCAAGTGAATATCAAGAATTGAATGCTGATACATGTATATATTTATAATGAAGTACATTATTATTATTACTACTATTATAATTAGCAAAGTCCTATTGACAGCTCTACTTTTTTGAAAGCCCGATCAAGTTTTGAGTTCTTCCATTTTCTTTCTCTTCTCTGAATCTCATGTGCTCTTCTTTGTCTTGTGCAAATTTAATGAACTTAGTAGTGCAAAGGCTTATAAGGGCTTATGCTGAGATTGCAATTTGCTAAATGTCCACTTATATTACAAGGACTTGCTGCCTAACAGCTGACGGCGAAGTGGCCCCTACCTGCCATGAGACAGCCATGATCAAAAGCTGTACACCTACAGCAAACTGCTGCCTCTGTTTCTTAACTCAAACCTCCATGACATATGTAAGTTTTACAAAAACATGAACTTTAAAACCATCTTCTCTCTGCATGGTATTTGAATAGAAACACTTGACTGCTAAAAGCTGAGAAAATCAGAAATCAAACAAAAATGTAGGTATCTTAATTTTCTACTTTAAATTTCCTTGATAGTCAATGCCTTAATTTTCCTTCTCCGTTAGTGTGTGTGTGCATGTGTGTGCGTGTGTGCATGTGTGTGTGTGTGTGTGCATGTGTGTGTGTGTACATTTCTGTGTATTTGTGTGCACATGCTATCCTTGCTTTTCCTCATATCCCATTCGGTCTTTAATCTGCTCCAAACTACTTTCGTGTTTGCGACTCACATTTATCTAAATCCTATACATTACAATCAGAGTAGACAAATCCATCTTTCACCCTAATTTGCAATGAAGCAGCTGAACATGCTGACATTTGTTTTCCCTTCACATGCCAGGCTGGGCAGTGTTACTTTCCTGTGTTTTCCACTGAGTCTTTCTACTTTTGTTTCTAAATCCTCCCATTGTGCCCCCTTATGTTCTGGGTTCAGGTTATCAGCACTTTCTCTGCATTCCTGCCCTAGCTGAGCTCGCTGGTTTTCCCAGCCCAGCTTCCCCATGCATATCCGTGCTTTCTTCTATTTTTCTTCTTATCCATGCAGTGCATCTGCAGAGCCAACTTCCTATCCCTTGAACAATCTCTACATCCTGCACAATGAATGGCTCTTTATTGCTCCTACTCTTGCTCTGTACATTCAGTCTATCACAATAGTTTCTCTCCTTTCTCTGTTCCCTCTCTTGCCTCCTATGATTGATTTATCAATGTTTTATCACATGTTAGCATTCTTCACTCGCTTCATTTACAATCCTTTAGTGCTTTTTTCGCCATCATCTTTTTTAGCCTAAATAAAACATAAAATTGCATTATCAGTTACTATCAAAGTTTGTTGAAGAACAGTTTCTGCATATCTTTGAAGGATAACAGAATTCAGAGCAACATTGATTTGTAGGCATCTAATAGTCCAGATATCTTAAATTCATCACCAGTTCTCCATCAGCCTCTCAAGACATTAATGTTACCTGAGACCCTAGAAAGCATTCACACCCATACGGGATTCCGTCTGTATTAATGAGACTTGACCATTCTTCTGCCTTTATCCCAAAAACTGTTTCCCAGGAATATAAAAGTTGGAAATAGCTTTCTTTTTCTCTTCAAGAACTTCCCTTACAATCTCACTGAAGTGAATATAAACCAGTACACGTTTCTGCAGTATTAAAGAAGACTGTTTACTCTCTGAAAGCTTCCCCTGTTGTCATTAATCCGTACTTTTGTATGACAACCCTTAGCCCAACTTAGGTACTGCTTCATTGAAAGGCCTGGCTTCATCCAGATCTTAAAGCATTATAAATACACACCTTTTGTTCTCTTCTACTTCAGGACATCACAAAATCTCCCCATTTAGCGTTTTTCTTTTATTGCATATAGAAAACAGTATAAAATCTTGGTATAGTATATACTGAATTCTGTGTGATTTTATCTTCTCTAACTGAATTCTAACCTTTTCATTCTCCCCATCATTCACTGTATTCCTAGCACACTAGTATTCTTTTGCAAAAGCCAAAGCTGCCTGCAGAAAGGCCTCTCCCCAGGAGTATATTTTCTCTGCTAATGTACTTTTAAGCAGATCTTTCTTATTCTTCCAGTTTCAGAGAACTGGGTACCTGCTCAATAAAGTCTTTTCTGAGATGCTAGTTTTAGAGCTCCAGTTGTCCTATGTTTTATAGCTTTATATATCATAGGTTGTGGATTAAATTTCTAGTGCTGAAAATAAGACTTGTAATGATTTATATATATATTTTAATTTGTATATGAACATGTTTATAATTCACCGAAACATATAATGTTTGAATTTATGTACCATTTTTGTCTTCCTTACATCTTTATTCTTAGTAACTACCATACATCATATAGTAGGTACTTAAATAAATTTTACCCAGAAATCAATCACATAACTGTTTAGTTTTTAAATTCAACTGCGGCTTTATAATTTTAATTCAAAAACAAATATTTTATGTGTTCACTATATCAAAAATTACAGATATAGTAGATTTTAAGTATTCTCCCTATACCGAAAGAGTAAAATAATACTCATGATAATTACCTTGGTTTAGCGATTCCCCTATGTTTACATATTTCTAAGCAATAACTCTTTGCACTACAAATATATTTTTCAATTATTTATTTATTTATTTTTTTTGTGGGACCAGGGTTCGAACTCACGACTTGCACTTGCCCAGCAGGCTTTTATGCCTCGGAGCTATCTCCCTAGCCCCCTATTTTTCAATTAGAAATAAATTTAAAATGTCAATATTGTATTTATGCTTTTGTCTCTTAAAGGTCATGACTGTATTAGCTTGCAAATCTCTTGGATATTACCTTAGGCCAAAGAGCTATAAACATACATGTGCTGACACTCTTCCCTCTCTCTATGCTTATGAATGTACAGACAAACCTAATGCATAAATCTATATGGAAAATTATATATATATATATATGTTTTCAGAAAAACAAAGGGATTTAGACATGTGCCTATATACTGTGAAAATTTTCCTGAAGCAAGTGAAAGAATCTAGATATGGGAAAAATCTAAAGAAGCCCAGGATTCTTCAGTAGAGTCCATCTAACTCTCAAAAGAAATATTCGAACATAAGTTGTACCACAGAATTTTTTTTTGGAGGGTGTTAGTTTTGCCTTTAAAAATGTTCATGTAGCTTCTTCACACAAAGTCCATCCACCAGTGGCAGTGGGCTTCTCTGCAAGGCGCAGGAAACATGCTTCCCTGACGGTTCTATTCAATGACAACTGTGCAGGAAAGGCTCCTCCAGGAGGCACCGGCAGGGAGGATCAGCATGGCGGGGTGGGCAGTTCAGGTGCAGAGCAAAGGGCTGCAGCAGTGGCTGCTGTAGCTTCAGCTGCACAGGGCCAGTGCTGCGACTCAATGACAAGAACATTACAAGAGTGTTTCTACTTAAATTAAATTATTAAATTAAATTACACCCCAGTTCCACAGAACAAATTACAAAAGAAAAATATAAAATACATAGCTAAAAGAAAAATTTCATCAAAGGATACTATCTAGAATGGAACCTAGAACTCACTCTCTAAAACGTTCTTTCCGCTGCTATTCTTTCCGCCAGCTCAGCCTGCCCTCAGGGATGGGGGTGATACTGTGCATGGTGCCGGGGATGGAACCACGATGTCTTGCAGCTTCCTAAGCTTGCCTAACCAGGTGCTTTAGACTGCTGAGCTACATCGCTCCCTGCCTTTTCCCCCTAAAATGAAATTTGTTTTGCGGTTTGCTCCTTCTTTCTCTTTATGAAGGGAATCAAATAAAGCTGAAAAAATGCCTAAGTTGGAAGATGGAAGCAACTGATTTTGTTGTCCTTAGTTCTTTAAAGCTAGGTAAGAAAAGCACTGTATTTGGAATGGATATAGGATTGACTGTGAATGATGTAGTGCTTCCTACATGCCTGCAGCTATCCTAAAAGTGTTGAAAGTATTTTGAAATTTGATTTTCTCTATAGACTGACAGGATAGGCATTACTGTTATTCCCTTTAAATAGACTTTAAAAAAGGAAACATAACTTTTGTCTTGCTCAATAGCATAAGCTAGGAAGCGACCAAGTTAGATGTGAGAAGATATGTCTGCCATTAGATCTATTATTATTATTATTATTATTATTATTATTATTATTATTATTATTTTATACTTATGGCCCCACCCTGGGGGTGGGGCCTTTGCAGCATGTAGTCACAGGGATTGAACCATGCTCCCTGAGGTTGCCTAAGCTTTCCTAAGCAGGCGTTTTAGACCACTGAGCCATCTTGCCCTCTTTATTATTTTTTAATTCTTAAAATGTAATTAGTACAGGGTCTACAGAGTCTCACTACAGATCAGACTCATAGTGATCTTCCTGCTCTCAGCCTCACAAGCGCTGCAATTGCAGTAGTGTGCCACCACACCCAGTCTCAATTCCTGTCTCAGCTCACCCCAGGGGCAGGGCACAGTACAGAGGCAGATTGGCTTGTCAGCTGGGGATTGGTTCATACAATGTGTGTCATAATGACCAGCTATGCGTCACACTGATCAGCTACCTCTAAGAGGCAGAGGCAAGTAAGAAACCAAGGTCTACTAGCTGGGGTGGAGCTGGGGATCTTTTCTGTTGCACTTTCACTACATAATTTTCTGCCTTGGACCTACCCAGTCATGAACTGAACCTTGGGAAACCATGAGCCAAAAGAAACCTCTTCTTGAAGTTTAGACGTTGAGTTTCTTTTTCCAAAAGTGGTGCAATCAAGGCCCAGTGAAAGGTCTCCCATTGCCTGCAGTGGTCTGCTCGCCCTGCTGCCTTCTCTCTGGTGAGGACCCAGGGCTCTTCTTCTTGGAGGTGCAGCTCCCATCAGATGACTCAGCATGCAGGCACCTAGACTTGGGACTTCCCAGCTTCCAGAAGTATGAAAAACTGACTCATTTTTCTTTGTAGCACTAGGTTTGATGATGTGTTGCAGCACATGAACAAATACATAGATTTGAAAACTCATAGAATTCATATTTTATTTTAAAATTCACTCTACCTGTCTCTTTTAGCTCTTATGATGGAGATGTAAATCAGGTGGCTTAGAAATAGATCTACATTTCAAATTCCTGGGGACTAAAAGTTTAAGAGCAGTATGAAAACAGATTTTACATCTATTGAAGGTCTATTTTCAAAGTAATAGCTACCTTTTGTGTGTTCTCACCAGCAGAAAGAACAAAGGAACATTCTGAAGTTCTTTTCCAAAAGTAATAGTATTTATAAATGTATTGCCTTTGTGACCTTAAGCACTTCTCAGAAGCTGATTATCTACAAATGGTATCTACAAATAGTGCCACAATGAGAATAAGATTCCAACCTAGATAGTTAAGATAGTTATGCTACTAATTGCTGTTAGTTCCTTGAAAACACCGACTTATGCCTATATTATTGGATCAATTTTAAGCCTTTGTCTTATAATATGAGCATACTTTGAAGATAACAATATGAAAGGTTCTAACCATTGTTACTCTCCTAGTCTTATTTTGAAATTTTAAATGATTTCTTGATGTTTAAAACAAAATAAGTGAATACATGTGGCAGAAACATACTTAGACCACAATAATCTAATGCAATATAAATGGGATTAAATAAACATACCATATACTCTGATACAACAAATAAAGAGGAATTGAAGGGACTTCTTCATAGAACCAAAAGAAGTCGATGTGAATCTAAAAGTAAGTATTTGGCAACAAATGAAGAAATACCCAACTTTAAAGATGATTTAGTAATACAAAGAAATTTATTTCTTAATCTGAAATAAGAACTCATTTTTATGACAAATGTTTCAATAGAATGACAGAGAAGAAGCTTATTCAGACTCAATCCATTCCTTTTAAGTGAGTCCATTCTTTTTAGAAGTAGAATCACAGGAGCTGCCACCATGAGCATGGTGGACACATGAGCTAAATATTCTATGTCAAAGAACCAAAGGATGAATACTACAATACTGGAAGGGGCATGTCACTGTCTAAAAATACACAAGGGTAGGTACGGAGCAAAGAGATACTTAAAGGACACCATGTAAGACATGCTAGTGTCTATAAAAGGCATGAACAATCAGAGCATATGACTGCTATGTGGCTTCTCTACAAAAGAGGAATTTTTTTTATCTTGAAAGTATCTTTCTGGGGTACTGGAAATGTCCAGAAAGTAAGGTGCCTGCTGTGGCGGAAGAAAAGACAGGGAAAGGAGAGGGAAAAAGCCACCCGGAAGACGCAAGCAAAAATAGCTGAAAGTTGTTGGAAACTTCATGCCCTGGAGAGTAACTGGGAAACTTCTGACCAATTATTGAGCATATTTGCTAAATCATTACTTAGCTTGTTTCTAATGAAACTTTAGGCAGTCTAATAAGATTGCCTGAAAAGTTTACAGAAAATCTGAAGACTGAAATAAAATTTATGTGCATTACAAAGAGAGTATGATTTACATTTACTTTTAAAGTGCTGTTTGAAAAAAAAAAAAAAACGATAAGAGAAGAAAACCCGGGCGTGGTGGTGTATGCCTGTAATCCCAGCACTCGGGAGGCTGAGGCAGGAGGATCGGTGAAAGTTCGAGACCAGCCTGGGCTACAAAACTGAGCTCAAGGCCAGCCTGAACTGTACAGTGAGACCCTGTCTCAAAAAAACAAAAAAACAAAACAAAAAAAAAAAAGTGCTGTTTGAAAACTAGCATTATACTTTAAAAATATAACTGCATGTAGAAATATGGTCATAATTGTACTTTTCAATGAATGTTTATTGCTGCAATGATAGAGTGGTAAAGAAAGTGATCAAGATATGATTTGGGGAATTTCTTTTACGAAGATGAGGAGGGGGCTCTTCACTAAGCTCTGTGACAGGTTCCACTTTCATGAGCAATTCAGCTGGAAAAGTGCAATTGGTACACTGCAGTTGTCTGCACAGATGCATTTTGGCAGGGTAGCTGTGCTACTGGTTTATGTTAACTACTAAAAGAACGAAGTGGCGACAATTTTAAGTAACTGGCTAAAACAAAAGCAAAAAGGGACAGATAGACAGACAACTGGCTACCTGCTTTCTTATAATAGAATTCTAAATGGTTTAAATAACTGCAGAGTTGGGGGAAGGATCTATCGAGATATGTGAGCAGGACAGTTTGGACAACTGCGTTTTGCATTTGCGCTGGTCTATGGAATGAAGCAGATAATGTTTAATTCATTTTATCTCCTTTCAACTGCTTATACTTTTTCTCATAATTTCTTATACATTTATTTGTTCCAATTTTACATGTATATATTTGGTAATATGAATAACTGGTTGGAAGACTATTCTATACATTAATAACAAATACAGTGAAATCCGTATTGTTAACTGCAATTCTGTATCACTTATAAACTTTTTTGTTTTAATTCTGATTAAAACTATGCTGGGAAGATAACTTAGTAGAATAAGTGCTTACCTGGCAAGCACAAGGGTCTGAGTTAAATCTTTGGTTCAAAAAATAAAAAAAAATCTAATTTGTAATCTCTTAAAAAATAAATAAATGACTACATACTGCTTCAAATGACTTTACATAAGGGAAAGGAGCAATGTTTTTAAAGGAACATGCTTAATAATGTAAAAATCGAGGGGCTAGTGCGATAGCTCCGTGGACTGAGGTGCCTGCTTAGGTAAGTGCAGGGACTGTGGTTTGGTCTCCAGCACCACATGTCTCACCAGCCCCATCCGCAGGGCAAGCTGAGCCAGCCGCTGAGACTGGGCGTGGCGGTGCAGCACTGAGGAGGCTGAAAGAAGGAGTTCTGTGGTGAGACCCAGCAACAACCAAATACATGAGAAAGAAGAAGAAGCAAAAGAATAAAGCTGAAAGGGAAGCTAGCAGCAACCAAAATTGATTGCTTTCTTTTCTTTGTTTCTCTTTTTTTCTTCAGATTGGATGAACTAACTACTTACACTCTGCTAGGTGACCCTTAAGGGATAGCAAATAATTTTACATATTATGTCCTTAAAACAGTTCAATACTGAGGTTCAGATAATGCACAAACAAAGCGCTAGCAATTGCAAAAAATATAATGCTCACCCCCAAGGATCAAAAGCACTGTAGTTTGCTGAGTTCTGTCCCATTAGCATCTCACTGGAAGTCAGGACATACAAAACTCAACCCTTAGATCATAGTTTCTATGAAAACATGAAATTGTAATTCATAGATGGATTTTTCAATTTTTATCAGATGAAGCAATTTGATTGTGTCAATGAGAAGATAATGTAGCTCAAATTAAAATTTGTCGAGCTATTTATTTCTAAAATGTCAATGTAGAGAAATTAGACTATAAATTTACATTATGATCTTATTACTAGGTGATCTGTACTTGTTTAAAAATGAATTAAACAGATTAAATCCTTTGTAATCCAAAATAAGGGCTTCATTTTCATTTTGCTAATTCAGAACATTTCTTAGAAAATATAATTTATAAAACCATAAGAGAAAGCTACATCTTTTATATCAAAAAGACCCATGGGATGACCCAACACAATAGCACTGATCTTTTATATTCAAGAAACTATGCAACTTTTAGTTGGGATTCACTTGTGATGCATACTTTTATAGAATGCTATAATCATAGTCCTGAGGGTTTTTTTTTTTTTTTCTGTCTGCTATTGTAGGATGTATGTGTGTGCTTGTGTGTGTACTTGTGTGTGTATGTACCTATATATGTGTGTATCTCTGAAATGACATTCCTCACCATCTCTTCAAAATTTTTAACTAGAGATAGGTTGGTGGTCCAAGCACCTGCCTGGCAAGCTCAAGGGCCCAGGTTCGATCCATGGTACCACATGCCACGCCTGGCCCCAGGTGCGCGGAGCCGGCCACCAGCATTGGGCATTGTGGTCATGCCTATAATCCCAGAACTGAAGAGGCTGTAAACAGGAGGTTCACTATGAGCCTCAGTTGTGTAGTGAGGCCCTTTACCAAATAAATAAACAAATAAAAGATTAAAAATATTTTAAACTGATACCCTTAATACACATTTTTATAGGGTACAGTATGATGATTCTATTTTGTACAATGTGAAATTATAAGATCAGGGTAGTCAGTGATTTCAAATTTTTAAATTTTTATAATTTCTCTGTATTGCGAATCATAACTTTTCATATTAAATATTGCATATATGCTTTCCTTAATTATGTGTGTATAATGGCATTGTTTAAAAAGATGATACAATTTCCATAATCTATTAGTCATAAAAATACATTATTGTTACATAGTTATAATTGACATTTCTTTTCCGCTATTTTGTAAATTTTAGTCTAAGTGTAATGTATCTTAGAATAATTTCTAGTTCATTTCATGTGTTCATTTTTTCATGAAACCAAATTTATCAGTGTAATTTACAAGATAACAATCAGGTACCACCTATGTCTGTATAGTGCACTTCTAAGTAGCAGCTGGACAAAGACACACACTGATTGGAGAAAAAAAATTATGCTTCATGTTTCAGAAAAGAAAGGAGTTTAGCAGGAGTTCTGGAATCAAGAAGAGTGGAAAGGGATGAGAGGTATGAGCACAAAAGCTAAATGAATGGAGGTGATAAAATTAGCAGGGATAGAATATCTGCTCCATGGCTCTACCGTGGACAATCACAGGATCTCAAATAAGGGGCTCTTAGGGCACCAAAGTCAGAGTCTAGGTATGAAGAGCCCTATCCTTTCAAAGATGGCCTTGCTCAAGGAGAAAGTGGCAAGTCACACATCACTGAAGGGTTTAGCTCAGAGGCTGACTGTGAGCTCATGGTAATTGATCTGAGGGTGTACTGACCCACAAACCTGGGAGACCAGTTACAGTAACTCAGTGCAATTCAGTGAATGTAGTGATAACGACTACACAGAGTAAATTTCTGCCACCTCAACAGAAATGTGATTATTGTACACTTGAAAGCCTGCATCAAGCTTCACACTTGCTAAATAAATGCTTCTGAAATGAAAATGTTGTGTTAACTATTTTATGTTCTTTTGGATCATTTCATCAAATATGTCAAGTGTCAGACGTGATGGGTCAAAGGGTAGGAGAGGATTTGCTGACCCTGCAGATGCAATACGAGGTTGCTCATTCAAAACTAACCAATTAATACTGTCTTCTGCAGGTTTAAGTGATAACATTTTAGGGCTTTTTTTTCCCCCAATTCCTTTGAAAGATCATTCCTCCATATTGTCTTTGTATTTATATCACCTCTTCTTGAGGTGACATCTCAGTCTTGTTCTTTTCTTTAAATCAACTTGGATGAGACACGAGTCAACACAAACTGCAGCCTATGTACTAAGCATAGAACGTGGTGAGCTCCAATGAGACAATCAGGGAAATTATTAGACATCACCATCGTCTTCACCAGGTTCTCTACCCCTGCAGAACTCACATCTAGTAACATCACACACACTGGTCTGAATTACCTTCGAATAACTGACATTATTTATAGTTCACATACCCATCAGTAGGTATGCTTTTGAGCTCCCTTGAAAATTCTTTTGTTGTTTTCTTTGGTATTTTAGGGAAGGGTCTACAGGGTGTTCAGGGCCTCACTACTAGATCAGACTTTTCGTGGTCTGCCAGTTTAGAGCCGCCCAAGAGCTGGGATTCAAGGTCCATGCCACCATGCCCAGTCTCAATTGCTCTCTCAGTGAGCCCCAGGGGCGGGGCGTGCACAGCAAGCCTAGAGAACCCCCAGCCCCTGTGTCTGCGTGCTGGTGCTTTAAATCACCGAGCTATTTGGCCAGCCCTCTTGCATATTCTTTACTAGCTACATTCAGTGTTATTTCTCAGAATTTGGTTTCTATACTCCTCTGACATGATTATTTTATGGCATTTCTCACTTACTTTTCAATTAATTTTAAAATTATCTTTTAAAAA
>PVJA010011775.1:0-25966 GCA_004027025.1 Myocastor coypus
TATAGAATGATTGTGAGGACAATATGCAATATGTCAACTTTCAAAGAAAAAAAGGGGGAAAAGAAAAAAAAAGTAATGTGGATTTAGAAAGGTTAATGTTTAGTTGTTTGATCAATCTTATATACCTATATGTATTAATCTAAACTGATCCGATGATGAAAATATGTAATATAACCATTGTTAAATTTAAACAATAAAGAATTGAAAAAAAAAGGGAAAGGGGAAAAGAAAATAAAAAGTAATGTTGATTTAGAAGGGTTAATGTTCAATTGTTTGATCAATCTTATATACCTATATGTATTAATCTAAACCGATCTGATGATGAAAATATGTAATATAACCCATGTTAAATTTAAACAATAAAAGAATTGAAAAAAAAAGCAGATGTGATATGTTGTCTAAACAATCTAAGTGTAAACCTTTCTTCTCATTGAGCTAAGCAAAAGAAGGTTTATATCTATCCTAACTAATATATATATACATATATATATATGCATATATTTCACTACAAAATGGTCCTTTGTTTTGTTTTGTTTTGTTTTGTTTTGTCAGAGACAGGTGTTCCATTGCAGTTAGAGAAGCTGTATTTGGAAAAGTCATTACAGGATCTTTTCATAATTGATGCCAGTCCAAATATTGTAGGTACCTGAATTAAGCAAAATAACCCAATATAGTCCAATAGTCCATAATTGTCGTGAGTTATCAGCACAATTGGCAAATGTCAGATGTTTTTGACTTGAGCCTTTTACAGCTCGGCATATTAATACAGCTTCATTTTTTATCAGTGTAGTTCCAAACTAATCTGTTTACCTGTTCAGCAAATAGATGATACCAAAGAACAGAAGTAAAAAAAAATGCTTGCAGAAGTGACTACAATTTGCAGATAATCAGTTACTTGACAGGAAGCTAGCCTCCTTTAAAGTACTCTAAGCCACTTTCTTCTCAGAAAACCAAGTAACTTGACTTCATTTTATTAAGGTACAAATATCTTAGGATTCATTACAGCCAGAATGAAGGCTAAAGTAGCAATAACTACTTTTATGCAACAAGTATGGGATAGATTTCAGGAGCTCGGCAAATGGAATGTAGCATCTCAATCAATTATTTTGAAATAGCAGCAGCTACAAAGGCGTTGTTACCATAGTAACACAATACATGTGTCTTACGGAAGTGGACAACATCCATGCCCTTTTACATGAAAATGGTTTAGAGCTTAACTATGGCAATCCATGTCACACACTAGCACCCTTTTTAATACATTTGGAACAATCCTTGAAATCTCCCCTGAGGTTTCTTTCATTCTATCTTGAGACTATATATTTCAACAATTGTACTAAGTGACCAAATCTAGACGAGCTTCAAGAAATCCCTCTCTTGGATTAATTCCAGGACAAAACAGATAATTCTTTGTGACTTGCTATTATACTCCTGCCTTACAGAAATTGTTTCTCATGTATCATAATGCAATAATCTCTTCGATGGTCTCCCACTCTGGACCACTTGCAATTTTTCTTTTATACTGTTTTCACAATGTTTCCAAAATTTAATCATTGCATCAAGTCATTATCCCAGCAAAATTATGGTTCCCCATAATTTCAGCTTTGTTTCAAAAAATGTATTCTGGGGTTCTATTGTCAAATCAGTTAGACAAGGCATTCTTAAAATATTTCTACTACATGATATTCAAGTTGCATAGTAGGGTTCTAGAGCTCTGAGAACAGTGAGTTCTAGATCAGCTGGGTTTGTGAATGGCCAATGCTTCCATGTTTCAGACCACAGAACGCTTCTGGCTGTTACTTGTACCAACATGTCCAAGCCATTGCCATATCAGTTTATCAGTCTCTTCAGTGTCCAAGCCATGTACCACTTTCTAAGGAAGGGCTGGTTGAGACATCAGTAGCTGAACCATTTATTGGACCTATTTTTTTCTTTTATAAATTGACTAGAAAATCTTAAATGCTTTTGTTTTGTTTTGACCTCATTGGAGTGAACTTCCTTTTTTAACTAACAAGTTTTATATTACAGAGCCTTTCAAGTCCCTGGTAAAATGAAATAGTAAGTGTAGTTACCATGTGTTATGGTTTATGTCTAGTTGTTCCCCCAAAGCCCCATGAGTCAGGGGGAGGGGACTTCTAGAGTTTGAGACTTGATCCATGATCCCTGGGATTATGGGTTTTAGTACTGATGGGATTATCGTTCTGAGTATGGCTGAGGCTATGGGTGTGGTCTAGGGCGGATATCCTAAGGCAGAGAGCCTGCATGTAATATAAAGAGTGACAGAGACAGACTAGAGCTGTTGCTGTTGCTCTCTGCTGCCCTGTTTGGTTGGCTGCCTCTGCCACCATTTTGTTGCTGTTCCACTGCCATGAACTGGATGCTCTCTGCCCTGTTCTACTCAGCCTTGGACCAGCTGAATATGGACTGAAACTGCCATGAACTGTGAGCTAAATAAACCTTTCCTTCCTTCATTTTGAATGTTGGGTATTTGTCCCAGCAACGAGTAAAAAGTAACTAAGACACCATGTAACCTTGTTCCCACAGAATATATACCCAAAACTCCCCCATGGTCTATCTCTCTCACTACAGTGTACATTTGTTAGAATTGATGAACTTACATTGACACATAATTATCCCTCCATATCCATAGTTTATATTTGGATTCATCTTGAGAAAACCTTAAGGTTTTCATTATGAAATAAGACTCTTGAAAGAAGATGAAAAACCTACACCAAAGGGAAGACAAACTAGAACGGGGGAAAGGAGAAAAAAAAGAAAGTAAAAAAGAAAAATATTTATATACAGCATAGTTAAGATAGTTTTACTACTCATCAAAAAGTTTATGCCTATAGATGTGATCAATTTTTTTTCATGCTTATGTCTTATTTATTTATTTATTTGTTGCCTGCTAAGTCTGCTTGAGGGCAGTGCTGGCACAGCATATGGCGGTGGGGACAGAACCAAAGTCCTCTGCATCTTTCTAAGCTTGCATAAGCAGGTGCTTTAGAACACTGAACTATCTCACCAGCCATGTGCCTATATCTTATAGTATGAGCAATTATTTTGAAGGTGCCAATATGCAATGTACTAAGCATTGCTATTCTCCCACAGATTTTTTTAATTTTTTATATTTTAAAGTGAGGAAAAATAGCATTAAAACAGAAAAATTATAAGTATTACAGTTTTCACTTAACAAAATAATAAGAAATTCACAGTATTTCTTGTAATACATAGTGTTGTCTTCCAGCTAGTTGTTCATATTACCAGATATATGCGTGCAAAATTTGAAGAAGAAAGGAAAAAGAAACAGAATATAAGAAATTAAAAAGAGAAAAAGTTCAAATAATTGAAAAAAAGAGACAAAATAAATTAAGTATTATTTGTTCCTTTCCATAGACCAGCACAAATTGACCCTACAGTTGTCTAGACAATTGTGCTTGCATACATCCTACTCACTGCCTCTCCTACCCTTCTCCTCTGCCCAATAATTTCTTTCTTTTGAATAAGTTCATTTCCTTTTTCGAGTATCTATTATACCATCCAGATTTTATTTTCTCTTTCAGATTCTCACAATGAGCAGACAATATAATATTTGCACATGCAGATCTGATTAATTTCACTTCAGAATATGTTCTCCAGTTGCATCCATTTACTGACAACAGACTGAAATTTAGGGCAGGTGAGATAATTCAGTGCACTAAGCACTTTTACTTGCCCACAATCACAGGTGCCATGGTTTGATTCCTGGCACCGCATGCCAAGCTGATCCTGCCCGTGGGTATGGTGAACCGGTGATGAGTCCTGGCATGGTGGTTCACACTTGTAATCCCACAACTAAAGATGCAGAAAACAGGAGGGTTGCTACAAGTGTGTTCTGCATAATGAGACCTTGTACACATACAAAAATACTGCATCTTCTTTATCCATTCTTCAGTTGATAGACACCTGGGTTATTTCCAGGACTTAGCTCTGACCAATTGTGCTGCTGTAAATGTGGGTGCACATGTATCACTGCGGTATGATGTTCTCAGTTCTTCAGCAAAAATACCCAGGAGAGGAATAGCTGTCTTGAATGGATAGTTTTTTTTAAGGAATATCCACATTGACTCCCATAGTGGTTGTACCAGTCTCCGCTCCCACCAAGATCTCTCACAATCTTGCTGGAAAATTCACATCATTGTGGGCTAAGTAGATAGCTCAGGAGAATAAGTACATGCCAGACAAGTGCAGGATCCTGAGTTCAATCCCAGTACCAAATGAAAGAAAGGAAAAAAGAAAGCAAGGAAGGAAGGAAGGAAGGAAGGAAGGAAGGAAGGAAGGAAGGAAGGACGAAAATCATATTGTTGCTCTTTATCATTTTTTCTTTCTTAAAAACGTGAAAAAAATAAGTACACTCCAGAAGAAAGTCCAAACCTCATTCTGAATTTAATAGATCACAGTTTGTTCAAAGATTTAGTTTTAAATATTAGTTTCTCAGTATAGGTCCTGGATAATGAATTTTCACATACCATGAACTTGTTTATTCACCAACACCTTGGGGAATTACATGTTCTCATTAGCAACATTTCTCAGATTGCTTAAGGCTAATTATTTCACACTATCAAGTTCATGATATCAACATACAGTACATCAAGGAAAGAAAGGGGAGAAGTGTGTTCTGAGCTTACAAGGAAGTACGGAAGTTTGCCAAATTATAGAGAAGAAAAAACAGCAGCCTTTATGTACTGAAGAATTTCTGCCTTATTAATATGCTGGAAAGCTGTATTTCCAGAAAGGGTCTTTAAGGAAATGACTTACAGTTAAGTGAAATCATCAGAGTGGAGCTCTGCTCCAACAGAACTGGTGGCTTTATAAGAGGAGAAAAAACTTCAGAGTACTCTCTTCAAGTGTGACAACAGTGAAAAACTGGCCATCTACAAGCTAGGAACCCAATCATCCAGGTACCCTGATCTGCCCTCAAAAATGTTAGAGAATAAATATCTCTTGTTGAGATATACATTTTGTGGTGTTTTGTTAAGGCAGCCTGAGCTGAATAATATGGCATGTAAGCATAGACTGCAGTCTATGCAAAGGTAGAGTCATAAAGACAGGGTTTGGAAAGAGCAGCAACTGATGAAGTCAGATGGTGATTTGCCTTAAGCTATCCTAACAGATTTCAGAAACAGTAGACTAATAAGTTTAAGTTGATTGGAGGGGTGTTTATTTCAGTAGTAGCATGGTGTTTTATTAAACAAATTGGAAAAGAAGAAGTACTAGTCAGAAAATAAGGTCAAAACCAGTTCTCTGAACTGATTACTAAATCTTAAGTTTAATAAATGATTACCTCATTTTCAGGCATCATTGTGGCTCAGCAGCACCGGGTCAGGACCCCGGCGGGGGTCGAATGATCAAAAACCACAGGGGTCGCCTAAAGCCATTCTGAATCATAACTGTAGCAAAATTACAGTTTTTAAGTAGCCACCAAAATTATTTTTTGGTTTGGGGTCACTGCAACATGAGGAACTGTATTGCGGGGTCACAGCATTAGAAAGGTTGACAAACACTGGCCTACATCCTCTTGCAGTGGCACTATTACATGGAATCTTAATTGTTTTCTCTAAGTCTAGTTTTATCCCCTTCCAATCACTCCAGGCCATATTTTTCTTTCTGTTGGAGCCAGAATAACAGGACAAAGATTTTCAAAACTTAGCATACGTTATAATTGTCAGAAGGTTGTAAAAACGTTGCTGGGGTCAGCCCTAGAGATTCTGCATTAATAAGCCTGGAACTGGCCCTGAAATGCTATACTCTCACAACTCCTAGGTGATACTTTCACAGCAGGTTGTTGGGTCATCCTCTGAGGAACACTCAACCAAAGACAAAGCAAATAAATATCTTGCTCAAAATTCCTCAGTATTTCCATAATGCTTCAAGATAAAAGCTGGAAACTGAAAAACATGATTCTACATTATTTGGCACTCCCTCTTATATTTTCCCTCAGATATCACCCTTACCCTAATGGAATTCCTTGATACCTCCTACACTTGCTTTGTGCTTAATGCCTTCACAATGTCATGCAATTTTTCCATCTTTATGCTATTCTCAGTAGAGCTCTTTCCCCATGAAATAAATTTCTATTTCTCTTCAAAATCTAAACATACCTTTAGGTTATACAAATTCTTCCCATGAGCTAAGACAGGTAATCTAAGAGAGATGCCCTTTCGGTAGGTTTTTGAAATATGGTGCATTAATATCCATTATTGCATTTGCCATGTACAATGGTTAGTATTATTTGAATGTCATTATTCTTTGAGGACATGAATATATTGAATGATAGGATCTTATACTGCATTATGTTCATTTCTTTGTTTTTTCACTGCTTACATACAGAGGAAAGTAACTTGGTGTTGAGTAATAAGAAAACAAATGAAGCTCCAGATTTGGAAGTAAATATTATTCAAATACCCATTTTGCAAATGAAGAAATAAAGTGAGAACTTAAGTTGTCTGTCTAGAATTGAACACCTAGAGGATGATGGACCACAGGAAGACATGTAGAATCACGTTATCCAGTTCCAGTTTTTATCTTGAAACATTACGGAAACAATGAGGAATTTTGAGCAAGATAATTATTTGTTTTGTCTTTGGTTCAGTGTTCCTCAAAGGTTCTTGGCACAGATTCTTTAGCTTTCAGCACAATCCTTTCTGCCTGCTGGTACAGACTCCTTAGTCTCCAGTACTAATCCTTAGGCTTTCTGGTTTAGATCCTTTAGTGTTCCATTGCAGATTCCTCAGCCCTGTGGTACAGACTCATATGGGACAGCATCATAGGCTCCAGGCATTCAGCTATGTTGTTTGAATCTCTAGTGCATGGACACATCTCTTGAACTCTTCTACATTTGACTCTCTCAGCAGCTATTGTCAGCGAATCATGTCAAGTTCTACATCCTGCATTTAATGAATGTTTCCCTTGCAAATGCTGACTACAACATTCACTGCACTCTAGCCAACCAAAATATTAACGATCATGGATGAAGGAGTTCTACTGAAGCACATCTAGAAGCAGTTGTCAGCTGAAGGCTGCCTGACTCCTCCATTCGCATGGCTAGGAAGAAAATCCTTCAGAGAAGGAACATTTATGCTGAGTATCTTTGTGTCAAACACAGTCCGATCCTTCTGTCACTTTGACACACTTTAGAAATTAAGAGCAGTCATTCAGTCTTTTGGTGGGTGTCTTTTGAGTACGAACTGAGAAAAGGGTTGCTAATTGCATCAAATGAGGCATTTGGTACTGAAGTTAGCACTGTAGTTACAATAGATACATATTCTTTTTTATCACTGTCCAATATAACTTATCCTTATCTTTAGCTACTGTATCTAGAAGTTTTGGTGTCTTCCTTGGTGGTGTTACCCTCATTCCTAAGTGATAATAGTCCATGATCCACTCCTTTTTCAGGTTGAACTGTTACACTTCACTATGCATAATTACCATGATACAACAGATGTACCAAGACATGTTTAAGATGATCATCTGGATTCCAGAAGTGTTTGTGTAACAACATTCCTACCTCTTCCTGCAGATGACTTTACTCCAGCCAACATGCTGATTCCTTTTCTCTCTAAGAACACTAACCGTATCAAGTGCTCTAGTGACAGTTGTAGCTTGTAATTCAACGTTATCCTTGTATTCTTTGGCAAAGGTGTGGTTACAAAAACTATTACTCAAGCTCTGATGACCCTACAGTTACAGTGAAAAGTAGAAAGAAATGATAATAGGGAAAATGGTGCATGCAAGCACTCCTGCTTTTATTCATTCGTTCTGTTATAGTTTGTGTCTAGTTGTCCTCCCAAAGCCTCACTCAGTCATGGAGCGGCTTATGGAGTTTGTGGTTGATTATTGTGCGTTTGGGTTCTGCACCTGCCCTGGGGTAGGTATTCTGCATTACAATGTAAGGAGGAAAGAGGGAGATAGCGAGCTCCCTAAGCTGCTGCCCTTCCCTTAGTTCTTGCTCTTTGCTGCTGTCATAAACTGCTGCTCTCTGCCATGTGCCACTCTGCCTTGGTGCCCGCTGAATACGGACTGAAACGTCCACTTAATGTAAGCAAAATAAACATTTTCTTCCTTAATTTTGAGTGCAGGGTATTTTGTCTCAGCTATGAGAAAAGAGTAGCTGACACACATTCTTCAATCACATTTTTACTCTATTGGTTTGCTCAGCCAGTGAATTAAGCCCAATTGCAACCCCATTATTAATTTTTTAATAATTTAATCCGGAATAATATGTTTTCCAGATATATAAAATAAAAGGTAAACTTTATGAATAAAAAGACATAGATACAGACTTTAAACAAGTTATCTTACTGTCAGACAATACCCAAGTTCCTAAGTCTAAAACATAAAATGTACTTGACTTTCAATTTAACTATATGTTTCAAATAATTTTAAGTACACAGAATAGAAACTGTCTGTTCTGTATCATTCAACGCATGCCAAGTTTCCTAATGGACAGGAGGTTTTCATTTGATACTTTCAGCCTAACCAATTTAGCCCATGCTTTTCAATTGCAGAAAAACATCTTCCTTTTAAAAACCACTCTATTTCATTTCCCTCTCATGTGGCCATTTAGATCCACACTTTTTTCTCTTGTTCTATGAAAAGGAGTATGAAACATGTATCCTTGGACACCTGATGGATTGTTTGCTATATTAAAAATGGGAGAGTTTAGATTTTGAGCGATAGAAAGGGGAGGTATGAAAGAAGCTATTAACTTTGTCTGCCTTCAGGGTGGAGTATCTAAAAGAATATCAGAAATTTTATAATGCTCAGATCAAACTGTTCTTAACATTTTCTCTCTGTGTTATTAAGCTAAAAGAATCTTTACTTCTTCCTCAGCACAAAATTGTGAGAACAGAGAATAATTTCAATTATTCTAGCCTAGGGATGCTTTATAATTCCAAGAAGAAAAGCAGGAATAAAGAAAAAGTATATATTCTCTTGAATTTAAAAAATTCTCTGCCTCAAGTTGGTATTTGAAATTTGATAGCTGTAATGAATTTGGATATATGATATATGTTGTATAGTAATTACGTTCCTGTCAACCTCTACCATATTATGAAAATGATGTCTTACATCTAATACTACTTGCAAGTCACTAAATCACTGCAATTATGCATTCGCTCATTTGATATTCCTTAGTCTCCTGTGAAGGCATGTGAGTATGGTAGTCATTAGTTTTGATCATATATCAGTTTAAACTTTCCTACTTGGCACATAGGAGTTTACCTTATCATAACAAATATAATGAAGCATGGGGAGATAAATGTGACCTGAATCTAAGAGATCAGAGAAGTCCATGCAAGCTTGTCGGACAAATGTAGGTTAGGCTACCTAAGTGTTATATAAAACCTAAATATTAGAGACATAATGATGCATTTCAGAACTAGACACATATTAGGTAGTCTAATCTCCTCTCTCTCTCTATCCCTCTCTCTGCCTCCAACACTCTCTCTCTCTCTCTCCTTCCCTGTATCCCTTCTTCCCTGGTGATTTGTCACTTTCTGTGTTTCTCTCTCTCACCTACACAACATATATTTCTTTCACCATTTCCGCTTCATTTTCTTCCTCCTCACTTTTCAATTTGCACATGGCTCCAGCATGACTTCCATCACCAAATAGCTGCCTGATGCCCCAACTCTTTGTGATTAAAAATCTAGAAAATAGAAGTTGATTGCTCAATCTTGGATCCAATGTCAGCCAACTGTGATTGAGGGCACAGTGGCATGTGGGAAGTACTTTCCCCAAGAGAAAGAATGGACAAAGTGAAATGATCAGCTGTTTATCCACTCATCAAGACTGGTAGGCTTGGGGCCCGGCGGAATGGCTCAGTGGTCTAAAGCCCCTGCTAGGGAAAGCTTGGGCGGCTTCAGGGACCGTGGTTCGATCCCTGGCACCACATGCTGTGCCAGCCCTGCCCTAGGGGTGGGCTGAGCCGGCCATAAAAATGAGTGAATAAACAAACAAAGGTTCTAAAACAAGAAAAATAAATTAATAAATAAAATTAAAAAAAAAAAAAGACTGGTAGGCTTCTTAGTTAGAAAAAGAACTCAATTATTCTAACCTCTAGCTTCCAGAGCTGTATGCACTGTGTCTCCTGTTATAGCTTCAAGCTCTTGCAGTTGGGAAAAATGGCTAGATCTCCCCTTCACTTGAGCCCATATAACAACGGTGCTCTTGGAGCCAGCATAATTGTACTTTAAAAAATACAGGCATATGAAGAAACAAAAAGATAATTTGGTATGTCACAGAAGACATTTAGTTTTCATAGGACAACAACTCAAAACTGTCCCGTACTTAACACTGCTGAATATGAAATGTGAGTGCCTCATTTAGCTGAGTTTCCCTAATGTTTCTGTACCAAATTCCTTTTTTTTTTCTTTTCCACATTTCAGAGTTAGATATATTTTTCCAGCCAGATATTTTTGCCTCACTTTATATTTTACCTAATTTAGTACTGTTTCAACTATTAATGATACTGAAGCTACTCATAACACTACAACTATCAATTTAGTTCCTTGTATTTTTGCCAATTTAGTACTGTTTCAACTGTTAATGATACTTAAGGTACTCATAACACCACAACTATCAATTTAGTTCCATGTATTTTTGCAAAATTAGTAAATATATTGTTTCATATTTTCTATGACATGTGTAATGTTTATAAGTTCATCATACAAAATTTAGTATCCTCTGAATTTTTTCATAAGCTGGGTAGATGAGTAGTGGCAGCTTGATTATTATTATATGATTAGAATCAGTATTCCATAGTGTTGGTTTATCTGAGAAAAGATGCTGGCATTCTGGTGGTTGATTGTGGAAACTTAGTATCTTAGGTACTTTCCTAATTGCTGAGACAAAATCTCCAACAGCCAAACTGTCTCTGTTACTTTTGTCCCATTGTTGAGACAAATACCTGGTACTCAAGATGAAGGAAGGAAAGGTTTATTTAGCTCACAGTTACTAGAGGTTTCAGTCCATAATAAACTGGCACAAAGGCACAACGGCACTTGGATGAGGGTAGCAGTTCGTGGCTGTGGCAAAGAGCAGACAGCCAAAGGAAGGGGCGGCAGCTCAGGCAGCTAGCCAGTCTCTTTCTTCTTACATTGTAATGCAAATTACCTGCCCCAAGGTAAGTGCAGCATCCACAACCACAATAATCAATCAGAAACTCCAGAAGTCACCCTATGACTGCATGAGGATTTGGGGGACACCTAGACATAGACCCTAACACAATGTTAAGGAAAGACTTATTTTTCTCAGTGTGTAAAGATTTCTGTCCATAATCCATTGGCTCCAAGGCAGTGCAGCACATGGCAGACAGGCAATCCTTCATGGTGATAACAAACAGCAAAAGCAATGAAAGCAAAAGGGGAGAGCAAGCTTCTTTTCCCTCCTTATACTGTATGCAGACTAATTACTCAGGGAAGTATATAGCATTCACATCTTCAATCTCAGCAGTAGCCAAAGAACCTATCACAAAACCCTAGATTCATCCCTTCCAAAAAGCTCTTCCCTCCATGATTGTGTGAGGCTTTGCATGAATCACGCAATCACAAACCACACAAGTGAGTTTCAACTTTGTGATAACACAGTTCTCTTTAGTAGCTTCTTTGTACTGAGGGAGATTCGCAGTGCTCTGCAAGCCAAATTGCCCTGTCCAAGTGGCTCTTCTAAATTCATCACTTACTCTTCTATCACCACTGCAAATACTTTCAGAAATCTTTAGATTCTCACTTTCCATTTGTGACCTCCTCCAGTTGATTTTATGATTCTAGATTTAAAGATCCCTTAGGAAAAGAAAGGGGTAAAAACTGTATTCTATCATCTTGACTGAAATCTTTTGCATTTCAGGATTTGACAATGCTAGTTTATTTTCTCAAGTGATTGCATAAATAATATGGCCATTAGCAATGTCAATTTCCCTATGTCCTTGACAGCAGTGTGCATTATTTTTATTTTATTTTATTTATTTTTTTCTTGTTTCACAACCTTTGTTTGTCTATTCACTCATTTTTATAGCCGGCTCAGCCAGCCCCAACGGCAGGGCTGGCACAGCATGTGGTGCCGGGGATTGAACCGCGGTCCCTGAAACCGCCCAAGCTTTCCCAAGCAGGCACTTTAGACCACTGAGCCATCCCGCCGGGCCCCTGCAGTGTGCATTATTGTTCGTTTAATTATTGATGATTCAGTTAGCTAAAAAATCTAAGATTACTCTTTTTTTATTTGCAGTTCCCTGATTAATAATGAAGTCGAAGACTTTTCAGTTTTTACTATTGCTCTTTTCCTGCCTCTGTGGTTTGCTTTCTAAATTTTTAATATTCTAAGAAAAATAATGAGTCTAATTTATAGAGGATGATGCCATGTTTTATGTATGATTACAGTGTGGAAAGATCAAGTAAAGCTAGTAAAGAAATCCACAATTGGCACAGAATGATAGCAATATGTGTTGATGGAGAACTGACATGGTGGTGCGTACCTGTAATTCCAGCCTTGTGGAGGCTGAGGGAGTAGGTTCACCATGAGACTGAGTCCAGGCTGGCTATGAAATGAGCCTTTGTCTCAAAAAAATCTAAATATATAGGAGCTAGAGAGATAGCTCAGTAGAATAAGTGCTTGCCTGGCAAGTGTAAGGGTCTGAGTTCAATCCCTGGATATGATAAATAAATGAATAAATAAATAAATAAATGTAATAAATGCATAAGTTACCTTTGTATTTATAGAGCAACAGAAATCGCTTTATTATGTTCAGTAATATTAGTTGTGCATGACACATCTTAAGTAGCCACATAAAAATACCCATGTGTCACAAATATGCACTAACATATAAGATGGAATGGAAAGATTGTGTACTCCAAACATGTACTGATAAAAATATTTGATTTTCTGCCGGGCGTGGTGGCTCACGCCTGTAATCCCAGCACTTGGGAGGCTGAGGCAGGAGGATTGGTGCGAGTTCGAGACCACCCTGGGCTACAAAAGTGAGCGCAGGACCAGCCTCAACTGCACAGCGAGACCCTGTCTCAAAAAAGACAAAAAAAAATTTTGATTTTCTACTAAAAAGTAAAATAAATCTGCACATTAAAAATTAAAAAAATAAGATGCAACTTAAAGAAATGTATCTGAGGATATATCTAATAAACAGTGTGCATTGTATTTTTTTTTTTTGTCTTTTTGAGACAGGGTCTCGCTATGCAGTTGAGGCTGGTCCTGCGCTCACTTTTGTAGCCCAAGCTGGTCTCGAACTCGCACCAATCCTCCTGCCTCAGCCTCCCAAGTGCTGGGATTACAGGCGTGAGCCACCACGCCTGGCCATTGTATTTTTATATATACTGATTTTTATTAGCAAATATTTACAGTACATAATCAATATGTTTATTGTGGGTTGTTGGTATATGTAACACAATTCATTTTAATGCTTTTTATGGACACCTACTACCTGTATCTTTGTGTTTATGCCACTTGCAAATGTTCTAGCTCTCTGTTACCTATTAACTCTCTTTTCTCACAGAACAGGAAAATATGCCTACAAAAGTATAAAGGTGTTTCCTTATATATGGGTGGAAAACTGTACCACAAAACTAAATCCTTTCAAACTTATCTATAGATTCAATATGAAGTCAATCAAAATCCACAAAATGTTTTGTTGTGGAATTTGACAGCTGAATCTGTAACCCTCTAAACATAAAAGAAAGGGCCAAAGTGAACAAAGGCACCCCTCAATAAGAAACTTAGAACAGGAAAATAGATGTTTGCTAACTGACACATTTATAAACTATAAGCACACAGTGATACATTGGGTACAAAGATACAGAATTAGACCAGAAATAGGGTAGAGGCCCAAAAGTGATCTATCGCTGGAAATTTGATATTTGATAGAAAAGCATAGCATTAATATCTAAAGAACAAAATATTTCATAAACTATACCATAATTGCTTTTTTCATGTGGATATATTAAAAACTGAGTCCCAAGCTTATGATAGACGTAAAACTAAATGTAACTGGATTATGCAAGTAAATTTTAAAAGGCAAGTGAAAGAGGTAATAATGAAAAACAAGATCCAAACGACCTCAGAAAGCAATAAAGAAAGTATCTTAACCTGGAGGTATGTAAGGATTTCATAATTAGCACATAAAAATCTCATACCACAAAGGAGAGGGCTTGCAGGTTAGCTCAGTTGTTTAAGGGCTTGCTCTGTCTGGCAAACCAATTCAGGCGCAGGAGACCACAGTTTGATCCCTAGCTCCACCCGGCTTTCCAGACCTGCACTTAAGTCCACCTGAGCCAGCCAAAAAATAAATAAATAAATAAATAAATAAAACCAAACCACAAAAAAACAGACAAATAATTTGTCTAAAATTATAGACTTCCGTTTCTCAAAAGACATTTAAAGATTGTAAAGGTGTACTGCAAACTAAAAATAATTATCAGCAAAATATTAATAAGGGGGTTTGGAAGATAATTCCATGGTACAAGTGCCTGCCTGGAAAGTGCAATGTTGTAATTTCAAACCCTGGACCCACAAAAAAGATAAAATATCAATAAAATATTCATGTACAGCTTTTACTGAATAAATCAAATAACTATAAAATAGATTAGTAAATGGATAGCTATTCCATAATAGAGAAAACATGCATGACTAATAATTCATGAAAAGATGCTAATGCTCACTAGTATTATAGAACAGAAATATCATGATACATCATTATTTCTACCATACTGTTAAACATTTATACATCTGTAAATACTAAACATTTGGAAGTCAGCTAAATGCAATGAATTACTATACATCACTAATGGAAGTTAAAATGATACATCCACTTGCGAAAACAATTTGACATAACCCGATAAAGTTAGACACATGTAATGTGGTGATTTTACTCTAGTTAGACACAACAGAGTGCTGAATTCCAAAATCTCAGGACACAAAGTAAAAGTAAAATTTATATCACTACCTAACATATGTTAACATATATCATGTATGTTTCAAAATGATATCTACCATTACTAAATTTGACATATTCTGATATTTTATATCTTATTTTCTTTATCCTGGTTGTGACTTAACTCATGATGGTTTGAAACTCTCAGCTTGAAAAATATGTAGCCTTACAGAAGCTGTTGGGGAGTGCAAGAGGAGGTGGAGAAAGAATATTTCTAAGTGAACTCTTTACAATAGAATGTAACAACAACTTAAGCAGCCATCATTAGTACAATCGATATAAACACAGTCTTTATATGATAAAAGAATACCATATGTCTGAGGAAGTAAGTGCTTTATACCTATGCAATACATCATGATTAGATCTTTGGAATGTGTTGGGAAAAAATAAATTACACTAAAAAAAGTATTAGTTCATGCATAGTATCAAAAACTCTCAAAACTATATACCATATTGGTTATCAATATATACATACATGATCAATTGTAATAAAAGCAAGAGGGCATTTTACATAAAAGTCAGTAAAGTACATTTCCTAGTGAGATGAAAGTGGACGTCATGAAAATGTACAGTGGAAACTGCTAATATTGGAGGTGCAGAAATGGTTTCTGTTATTTTAAACTCTATTTTCTTTTTCTTTTATCTTTTCCTTTTTATTTTCTTTTTTCCTTCTTTCTATCCTTGTTTTCCTCCCTTTCATCCTTTCTCTTCTCTCTCTTTTTTTGGGGGAGGGGAATAAGGACTGAATCCACTGTCTTTATGCTAGCTACCTATATCACCAGAAACATTTTTTTAACAGTCTTTCTAAATTATCCAGGCTGGGATCAAAATGGCTGAGGCTATACGTGTTCAACACCAGGTTTGGCTCTGCTTTCATTTATAATTGACAAATAATAATTTTATGTATTATTGGGGTATGATGTGACATTTTGATACTAATATATATATATATATATATATATATATGGAATGATCAATGAATTAATGCATCATGCAAATATATGTTGGTGATGCATTTTATAATTTTCAAGTACAAATAAATTTATCCTTTAGCAACTATGTAGAAACTACCTATTAAGTGTTAGATAACACAGATATAATGCACAACATGACAAACATCCATGTTCTTATGAATCTTGAATTCTGGTGAAAAAGGAAGAAAATAAAAATTATCAACCAATATATTAGCTTCCTAGATTACTACCTGCTGCAGATGAAAGGAGAGGAGTTATTCAGTGCTGAGGAAGATGAGTTCGTGGTCCCAGAATCCTCTTCCAAATGGAAGCGTGTAGAGGATATGTTTGAAAAATGGCGAGGTTCAATCTAGTTGAGATGGGAAGCCATCTGAATATGTTAAGCATATGAGTGATTATGATGTAATATCCTAATAAGATTACATTAATTAAAGTCATTTCATTTGAGTAAACATTAAAATGGCTGTCATAATTTTTCCTTTAAAGTGTTACTATGAAGATATGGAAATATAGCATAGATATATAAGTTCCAGAACTCTAACATTACAGCTGTTGTTATTTTGAAAAAAATTTTTTTAAAGTGAATGATAATAGAAGAGAAATAATAAAATATTAAAGAAGGACAAATTGCTATGGAGGATAGAGCCAAAGGTTTCAGGTTGGCAGCTATTGTAGTATAGTCCACCTGTGAGCCAAGACTGTGCCCTGAAAGTTATAATCAATGGTTTAAGGAGACTTGAAGGTATTTGCTGTCTGAGACTCTTCATAGATCCATCAAGTTTTATAGTCTCTTTCCTGTAAAGGTTTTCTTTCACCTTAAAATAATTCCAAAAGGAAATGACTGTCAGGAATCCAGGTGGGGCTACATATTGTCATGTAGAGATCACAGTTTCTAAAATAATGTTATATGACAAATCACACAGCTACTCATTGCTCAGAGCCTGAGAATTCACTCCATAGCTGAGAAGCTAAAAAAGGAACACACCTGAGATGTATGCACCAGACAAAAATGTCCTTGTAGCAAAGCTTGAAAATTAAGTGCAAAAACAATGATGTCGTTTTTTGCTTCATATTTCTGTCACTGTTTCTTGTTTCTTTCACAAACTCATTACAGGAGTGAGTCCACAATTAGGAACTGAGACTCTTTCATAGAATTCCTTATTGATGTGAATTTTGAAAGATGTGAATGCATGATATTTCATATAGGAAAAACTGAGAAGAAATTAAAATGAGAGTTCAAAACACATAATAATTCATATTATTATGTATATATTTTTCTATGCATAATAGTTATGCTAGTAGACCTCATTTCTCATTTATTTTCCCTTACAAGCTTTACCAGCTAGACATTTAGATGCAGACAACATAGTGTTTTGGCTTGTTCAAAGACTAGTCTACTTCAGATAAATAAGGGGCAAAGAAGTGACACTTGGGATATGTCAGGTATATAGAGGGAAATTTAAAGAGCTACTTTTATTGATGTATTTTCTTCATACCTAAAATCAGATATTGGACTTTTAAAATATGGAAAAGATGTGGATATTAATTTGACACTAAGATATTAAGGTAAAACAAATACAAATAAGGCACGGATTCATGCCATAGAATTGCTACTGACACAAAGCAACCCTTTGTCTCTGGGCCATTGTTGAAAAACATGCCACTATATACACATACCAACTCCCTACTATGAATGTAATCATTATGTATTGCAAACATGTGCTAATACAAATTTAAAAGTTAATTTTAAAACATTAAAATTGATTATAGTCAATACTGTTATTAGGCCTTCTGAGACACTGGCTTCATTTTTTTCATAAACAAAACTTTTCTTTTTTCTGCATTTAGAACAAGATCTACAGAGTCTACAGGTTCTCACTCTATAGGTTTGACTCATAGTGATCATCCTGTTTTCTGCCTCCCACATCCTGGAATTACAGGTGTGCTCCACCACGCCTAGTCTCAATCACCTTCTCAAAGGGTCCTGCAGCTGGGGTGAGGCATAGCTCACCAGAGATCAAACCCTGGCTGCTGCACTCTGCCTAAGCAGGCACTTTCGTCTGCTGAACTGTCAGACCAGCTCTGAAATTTTATTTTTTATAATACTGCTTACAACACTTAAACTGAAGTCTGAGCTTGGTAATCTTTGTCACACAGAGGTTTATAATAAATATAGAGAAGGGTTAAAAGAAGGGAGAGGAATAGAGACAAAAACAAGAATAACAATGTTACATGTAGCTACATTTTTATGGTAAATGAATCAGTACATATAACCTATCAAACATATAGTGATAAAATGTTAAGCTAAAAATATAAATAAAAACTGAGCATTTGGTGTTTAACTTCAGGGACAGATAGATTGCTCAAAGATGCTTCAGTATAGATTGGTTTTCTTTCTCCCCAAATTAATAATTCACTCAGAATTAAATCAATTAATATCCCTTCAGGGCAAACAGTCTCTCTCAGTTAATCTTCTCTGGTTGCTGGCACAAATACCTGACACTCAACGTTAGGGAAAGAAAAATGTATTTTGCTCACAATTACTGGATGTTTCAATCCACACTCACCTGGCTGCAAGGCAGACTGACACAGCACACAGGGCAGCAGTTCATAGTGGTGGAAGGCAGCAAAATAGCAAGAGCAAAAAGGAAAGGTTAGCAGCAATAATGGTTGCAGAGTGCAAGTCTATTTTCCCTAAATTGCATCACGCTATTTGCCCCAGGCTGAGTGTAGTATGCACACACATAATACCAGCAGTATTCACACCCATAATCCTAGTGGATCATCAGTTAATCACAAACTCTACAAGTCTTCCCCATGAGTGCATAAGGCTTTGGGGAGACAACTAGACACAAACCATAACACAGCCCTTCAGTATAGAGAAGTAACAGAAGGGCAAAGAAAAAAAGACTGCCGTTGGGTCTGTTATGGACCAATCTTTGTCCCTGCGGAAGGCTCATCATACTGACATAGAATCATGGCTCCCATACTGATGAGGAAGAGTCAAGCAGGGAAAATTCATCAACAAAAAATTTTTCATAAATGTACGACTAATAAAATAAGGTAAACCTGATCTTGAGCTCTGTTAACACTGAAAATGCTTAAATTGACCCCAGATGAGTTGAGGGAAGGGGTTTAAGGCACCTAATGTCAAATTAGAAAAGAAATAACCATTTCTCTTTTATTTACTTTTTAAATTTTTTTGAATCACAAAACAAAAAGTATAATTTATAATATTCAGAAAAATAGTTAAATATTAGTAAAATAGAATGAAATTAAATATTTCAAAACAATATTCCAAAGTTCAAATCAAATCGTGAGTCCAAATTAGAGGACAGAATGTTGTGTATCATATGTATGAATCTGTAATCAATTCAGAGTAGTCACATAGTATTTGAATGGGTAAATATACACAAAGATATTAACTGAGAACAATTTTCCCAAATAGTAAAGAATTACTAAGAATAAAACATAACATACATACTGAAATGGCAAATATAAGACCAGTTTGGGGGTAGGATATCGCACAAAGTTCTAGTATGTAGTGGACACAGTGTCCATGATGCTTACTAGTGGCCAGGTGTCACTTGTGGGACTGAGCTACTGCTATTTCCTTGATATCCATTCTGTACAACCAGACAGAATCATGACCCATAGGGTGCAGGAGAAGTCTGTTTGTAGAATATGCTGATGGACATATTGTGCTGTTGTACACAAATAGCTGAAAGACTGCTTTTGTATACCTCTTTTTTCTCCTATGTTTAATCGTTTGCCCTATTTGGTGGGTTCTTTCCTTTCAGCTTCATGGATTTGTGGTCCTTTCGATCCCTCTCTAGAATATCTTTTAATAAAATGTGTAGGATTGACTTTGTCATCATAAAATTCTAGAGTTGTTTTTTGTCATGGAAATATTTCACTTCTCCACTGAACTTGAAAGAGAGCCTTGCAGGTTGTAGCAGTCTGGACTGGAATTTATTTTCTTGCAAGACTTAAAGTACTTTGCTCCATGCTCTTCTTGACTTGATAGATTGTAAAGAGAAATCTGCCATTATTCTAATGGGTTTTCCTTTAAAAGTGATCAGTTTATTTTCTCTAGCAACTTTGAGTACAATATTCCTGTGTTGAGTTTCTGGGATCTTGATTGTTATATGTCTAGGTGTGGTTTTAATTGGGTTGATATTGTTTGGAGTTGTATATGCTTTAGTTACTGAATATCAAATTGTTTCCCCATATTTGGGAAGTTTTCTGCTATTACTTCTGCCCATATTCTTTTATATCATTTGTACAGACTCCTTTCTCATTGATCCCTATTAATCTTACATTGTTCATCTTTGCATCATCTTGAAGATGTTGAATTATTTTTTTCCTGCATTCTAGTTGTTATTAAGAGATCTTTCCTTACCTCTTTACTAGCTGCAATGGTGTCCTTAAGTTTTGAAAGTCTATTTCCACTTTCACTGAAATGGTTTTGCCATCTTATGTTTGAAGTTTTAAGTTCCTATATGGCACTTGGTATCCTCTTCATACGTTCTATTACTTTCCTATATTGCTCATTCAAGGATTCCATCATTTTTTCTATTCTCCTCTACTTTTAATCAGCGTCTTCTTTAGAAAAATTTAGTACTTCTTTTATTAGAGGCATTATTTCTCTTTTTTACTTCAGAAATTAATTCTGATCTAATTTCATCTGTACATTTCTACAGTTGTTTATTTACATCAGATGCTATTTCAGAGCTTTCAGGTGTGTGATTTGCAATTTCTTCTATGTTATTGTCTCTTGTGTTTTTTCTGGGTGGACTCAGGGCCTGAGAGTGCATTTTCCTTCTTCTGTTTGTCATTTTTTATGGGTCTGCCTTCTGAACTTTGGCATAGAGTTTGGCAGAGTTCTTACCTTAGCACCAGGTCTGAATCTACCATGTTCAAGCTGGACCAGGTGTGTATGGCTTGAGTCTGGCTGCTGTGCTCTACTTCTACCTGCTGCAGTCCTTGCAGGTAAATCTGCTGTGCCACTATGTCAAGATGGTGTGCTCCTGGATCAGCTGGATGGGTCTTTTCTCTAGTCTCTCTGAAGTGAGTTCTATGTCAGTTTTCCACGCTGGACCTGTCCGATGGATGAAGTTCCACTCACATGCTATACTTTGTTGCTGGGTCGAATGAGTTTCTGGTGGGCCACAGGCAGTCTCACTCACACTCCAGTCCTGGTTGCTGGGCCAAATCTTCTCTTTTATTTATGTTAGTTCTTGAACTGGATGGTTTGTTAGCTGATTTGAAGCTTAAAAAACTGTATCTTGAGCATTTTACCTGCTGATCCTACAAGTATTTACTAAGCAACATTAATGTGACAGGTATTTTGCTCAGTGTAGATAGAAGCTAAACAAAGAAACAGATACGGTTGTATATATGTATCAATTACAAGGTAGATATACAATAGCCACCTACCAAGTTATATTGAGAAGAGTATATAAAGTTTGTCTGCACATTAGTGATACAAAGGATACAGTCAGAGTTGAAATATTTGAAGTTCACTGGGGAGTCATTTGTGAATCTATATTGGGAAGCCACAGAGCCTGCCTTGAAGCCTAGATACTGGTATCCAAAAAGACAGCAGCTCCCCTGAGGTAAGCTTTCCTTTATCTTTCCATTTTTATTCTATGAAGGCCATCCATATCCACATTGGGTCTTCCTTCTTCTGCAAATCAATCATCCAGACTCACCCAGCACTATGGTCAACCAATCTCTTAGCCATCTCTTATTCATGTTGACAACACAGCTTGGGCTAGGCGTATACTTTAGTGCTAGATTTCTTGTCTAACATATTGGAATTTCAAGGATTCATCCCACATACAAAAACAAAAAGTGAGATTTGCTATTATTACCATCCCTACTTCACAACCAAGAAAAGAGAGATTTCAGGCAATTTGTTCCGGCTTCTAAGTCATCTATTAATGAGAAAAAGTGGAGTCAAATCATATGTGCCTTACACTATGTGGCATTTGTAATTATGGTGCTTCCTGAGAGCAGTGGGATTGAGGAACATTGGTTTGTGAGTTTCCCTGAACTGGTATTTCAAGCTTCTCTATATTTTCCACAATGACACTTTCTGTGTAAACAAGCTCTGCTTTCTACTACAGAGCAGAGCACAACGTATGGGCCCAATAAAGGCAGCGCTAACAAAATGCGACCAAGAGACAGTCATCATGGATTCACAGTAGAATTTGTCCTAACAGCATCTGATTGATGTGAAAATAATCATTTTATATTTTGGATATTTTACATAATTGTTTAAAAAATTTGGCATTAACATATAGTTGTTGAAATCTTTTCACAGTTTCTAGAAATGGGTAATACGCAGTGTTGTTTAAGGCTATTTTTAGAAGTACTTTTATGACTAAGAGCCCAGGTACTTCTAGATAATACAAATAGTATGAAGAGCAGAATGCAATGAGAGAAAGAATTAATACAAGAGCAAAAATTAATAGACTGGCTCAAAGGCCAGAATATTAACAAAGTCAAAACTTATTCTTTGGAGAAGAAAGGACAGACAGATAGAAAGTAGAATTGATAGATTCAAGAAACATTTCATTATATCCTTTTTGGCCAAATGTACTATCTTGAACTAATTTCACTTCTGTCCCCCACACAAAAATGCCAGCAGCATTATTTGAACAATTTTATGACTTTTCTCCTTGCTTTGAAATAGTATATATGTTTATCCATCTGCAGCTTCCTAATGGAATTTATTTACAGTCAGTTGAATCAACATTGTAGACCCTGACCTATGGCTGGGAACAAATTGAAGCTCAATGGAACCAAGCCCCTGGCACATGCCCCATTGTTCCATCTGACTTCACATAAAAGGCACAATTTCAAGAACAAATTACTAAGAATCTCAACAGTGGGACCACAGGATCCTAACTCCCAAGAATCAGGCCCTTTTCATTGTAGGACCCAATGTGATTACACTGACAATTTTCCAATGAAACCAGGCATGATGAATCAGGTGATTATTTATCACATTAGGACTTTTCCCATTGATTTTTTCAGTTTTAATAGGAAGACATGCTGAGCTAACTCTCCCAGATGGTACTTTCTGAAGACAATAGCAGTGGAACAACTCCAACAACTAAAGTTCACTTGCTTCACTTTTTTTAAAAAAAAGATATCTAGAGAAATTAGGTGAATTAATAAATGTTGGAATACCTACTGTGATATAGAAAAAAATCAACAAAGAGAAATATGGGTATGAATATGCATAATGGACAATATATAGTGAAATGGAAAAATCTAGAACCTTAGGATACCATCACAGAGTTTTCTCAATACCTTCCTGACACTGAGCTAGTCACTTCAACTCTCAGACTAACAATGCATTAATCTGTGTAAAAAGGTGTATCTTAACTTTGCTTGCTCATTAGAAATATGTTGTAATATTTTCACAAGTCTAGAAGTTCTGTTTAATTGCTAATAAGGGCATCCTTGTTTCTGAAAGGGTTAAAAATATCATACTAACCCCACCATTTCTCAAGATGCACAATTTACAATACTCAAGGTCTGCAAAGGCCCTACATATGGGTCAACAAAAGCATGCATAAAGAAAAGATGATATATATATATATATATATATATATATATATATATATATATACATGATGGAATATTAAACATCCATAAAGAAAAAGAGATTTAAGTCATGTGTAGGAAAATCGATGGATTTTGATACCAAATGTCAAGTGAAGTAAGTCAGACACAAGAAATTAAATTTTCCATGGGTTGTCTTACAAGAGAAACCCAATTATTTATAAATAAAGAGTAAAACAAAGGAAGGAATTTTGGAGTTGGATCAAGCAGTCGGAGAAAGAGGATGTAGGGAGTGGTAGGATGGTGAAAGAATAAAAATGATCCAGATAGATAGATAGATAGATAGATAGATAGATAGATAGATAGATAGATAATTATCTCAAATTAAATTTAATGTTATGTATAGCAAATATATACCAATAAATATTAGACTTCATATTTCAGAAAGAATTACATTCTGTATGTTGGTATGTTGAAAAGTCTGTTACTCTAACATTAAGAACCACTACATTAGATGTTCCTTGAGAAGCTTTCTGCTTGAACAATGAAACTGTAGAACTTCTCTAAATGTCCAGAAGTGGAAAATGCTGCTCTAATCTAGGGGCGATGAGAAAACATAAGTTTTTGCAAATCACATACATAAGTAGATGTTTAACAGCTAGATATTTAAAAAAATGGGTATCAGAAGACAAACAGGTACAAAAATGCAATGTTGATTCAGGTAATGATAGATATTATTTTTTGAACAATAATAATATCTAGAAAAGTGAGGTAAAGTACAGTCTAAGGCATTTTGTACCTTATTCTATAAGGAATTCTAAAGGTGTTTAACCAGGAAAGAGTCATGATTGATTTATTTGTCGAAGATGTGTATGTATGACAGAATCATATACATAATTTGTGAGACCCCTTGGTCAAAATCAAAGAGAACATGTAAAGGCTCGTACAAGGCCTTCTCCTGTGTTCTGTGGGCTTATTTTAAACTTGTCATGGTATGACAGTTAATTTATTGTTAGTGTAAGGGAAAACACATGAGTTTTTATCATTCACTTTTTCTGAAAAATTTTATTTTTTATTACTTTCAAAAAGAAATAATGTTGAGACAGTTTCAAAAACACATTAGCAGGATGGCCACAATAATTGATACAATGCATAGCGTTGTCTTCGTAGTTGTTGTTCAGAGTACAAGACGCAGACATGATAACTTTTCTAAACACTATTGGTATAGATATTTCTTCTCAATGAACTAAAAGAAAGTAGTTGTATACATAGAGCAATATTCCAGAATAGTAGTGGTTGATCAGAAGAACTGGCAACATCAGAAGCTGTTGACTTCAGCCTTCTACAGCTCAACATACTAATCTGGATTGACTTTTTATGCCTCATGGTTAAATTTTTCTGTTGGGTGATTAAGTCCAGGTGAAAATAAGACCTTTATAACAAAACATGTAATTTTTTATCTGACAAGGTCTGTCAAATCCCCTCAGGATTTGCTTTGGAATCATGTACAGTGTTTTGTAGAACTATTGCCAGTGTCAGCAATGTGGGTGAATCACGGCCATTGCTCGACCAGTTTGCCCTGTGTGGAAGCCTGAGAGAATATTTTCCCTCTAGGTGACTCTGATTAAGCACATTATACATAATTGATCCTTTTCTTCTGTGGCCCGATAATCTCCTTGAACAGAAAATTTGGAACGCCACTGATTTATAGGATGTTACAGTACAGGTTGAATTTTATCCTGAGTCCTCACTGACCATTAAGGGTTAGGATCAAAATATTGCTTAACCTTGTAGTCCTTCTTTTTCTCTAATTTTTGTTCAGCAAACTTAGGTTCTTAATCTTCCAGAAGAGAAGCTAAGTGATACTATTACTCTATATAGGTAATAGCATAGGATTAGGATTTTATCGTCACCGTCCTTTTAAATATTAAATACTTCACACTTAAGTTGGAACAGGTATTTTCCATCAATTATTGATATTCTAATAAATACCTATAAAATTGGATTTAAAAACTGTTAACTGGCCAGGCGTGCTGGCGCACGCCTGTAACCCCAGCACTTGGGAGGCTGAGGCAGGAGGATCGGTGCGAGTTTGAGACCAGCCTGGACTACAAAAGTGAGCTCAGGGCCAGCCTAAACTGCACAGCGAGACCCTGTCTCAAAAAGACAAAAAAAGAAAACTTCTCAGCAAGAGGAGATCCAAGTTGTTGTTTCTTTCAACTGTTACATGTGCATTTTGATTTTTGTCCATGAAATGTTTGCTTACCTGAATGTCTTCAAGATTTCCTCCTACTTTCTCTTCCAGGAGATTTAGTGTTTCACTTTTAATATTTATATCTTTAGTCAATTTTGACTTTATCTTAGTACATGGTGATAGACTTGGGTAAAATTTTAGTTTTCGACATGTAGAGAGCCAGTTTTCCTAGCACGATTTGTTAAA
>PVJA010011775.1:26066-53916 GCA_004027025.1 Myocastor coypus
AGACAGGGTCTCACTATGCAGTTGAGGCTGGTCCTGAGCTCACTTTCGTAGCCCAGGCTGGTCTCGAACTCGCATTAATCCTCCTGCCTCAGCCTCCCGAGTGCTGGGATTACAGGCGTGCGCCACCATGCCCGGCTTGTAGGCTGGTTTTATCACTGTAGCTTTGTAGTATAATTTTAGGTCAGGAATGGTAGTGCCTACTGCCATGTTTTTTGCTACCCAGCATTACCCAGCATTGCCTTCATTATTCTAGGTCTTTTCGGGTTCCAAATAAAGTTTAGGAATGACTTCTCCAGGTCTGAGAGGTATGTTAATGGCATTTTGATAGGGATTGTGTTAAATCTGCTTAAAAATTTAGGAAATACGGCCATCTTCACAATGTTGTTTCTTCCTATCCAAGAGTAAGGAATATCTTTCCATTTTCTGAAATACTGTACGATCCCTTTTTTCAAAGTACTGTAGTTTTTGTTGAATAGAACTATTACTTCCTTAGTTAGATTAATTCCTAAGAATTTCATTTTCCATGATGCTATTGCAAAAGGTATTGTCTGTGTAATTTTGTCTCAGTGTGTTTGTTATCTGTGTGGAGAAATGCTATTGAATTTTGTGTGTTGACTTTGTATCCTGCTTTGCTACTGAATCTGCATAGCGATTCTAGTAGTTTCTTGGTGCATTTTTTTGGGTCTTCCAGGTAGACTATCATGTCATCTATGAATAATGATAGTTTAACTTCTTTATATATTCTTATTCCTTTTATTTCTCTCTCTTGTCTAGTGGCTGTAGCTAATGATTTCAGAAATACATTGAATAGGAGTGGTAATTGAGCACAATCTTGTCTTGCACCAGATCTGATAGTAAAAGACTTCAGTTTTTCCCCATTTAGAATTATGTTAGCTGTTATATTATCATGGATGGCCATCTATTCCAATTTGCTGTAGGACTATGGACATGAGTGAGTATTGGACTTTGTCAAAAGTATTTTCTGCATCAACTGAGATGATCATAAGTTTCTTAAATTTGGCTCTGTTGATATAGTGTATTACATTTATAGATTTGCATATACTGAACCATCCTTGCATCTTTTGGATGAATCCTACCTGGTCGTGGTGTATTATCTTCCTGATGATTTGCTGTATTCTATTTGTAAGGATTTTATTAAGGATTTTCACATCTATGTTCATGAGAGACATAGTTTACTGTAGTTCACTCTTTTGGTTGCATGCATCCTTCTCTTGTTTGGGTAATAATATAATGCTTGTTTCCAGAAATGACTTTGGGAGAATTGTTTCCTTTTCTATTTCACTGAAGAGTTTGAGGAGTATTTGGATTATTATTATTTTTTTGTCTTTTTTTTGAGATAGGGTTTCATTGTGTAGCTGAGGCTGGCCTTGAGCTCACGTTTTTAGCCCAGGCTGGTCTCGAACTCACACTGATCCTCCTGCCTCAGCCTCCCAAGTGCTGGGATTACAGGCTTGCACCACTGTGCCCAGCTGAGTATTTGGATTATATATTCTGTAAATTTCTTGTAGAATTCAATGTGGCTTGTAATGTTCTGTGTTGGTGTCGAAAGAAACTATGAGAAGACCTGATAAAGGTAGCTCAGAGGACTCACTGAGATCTGTCTCTCTTGAAGTGAGCCCAGAACTCTAGAAGCATCTCCTTTTTATTTAAGTCACACAATATATTTACAGGGAGGAGAGGGGATCACCAACGTCTTAACTAAGGGTGGAGATACTAGTCAGAATTAAGCTGTTACACCCTTTTTAGATCATAATCACAACCCACACTAAACTTTGTTTATTGTTCTTCACTTCTTTAAGATGCTAGTTTGTAATCTCTACATGCAACCATCAGGATCTGGATTTGTCTTTGTAGCTAGTTATTTTTTTTTATTATTACATTTGGTATTTTATTGTCTGTTATTGGGTTGTTGAGCATTCTTATATTTCTTGATTATGTTTTGTTAATTTTTACCTTTCCAGAAATCCATCCATTTCATCTGTGCCCTCAATAATGTGAGAGTATACATTTTCAAAGTAGCAATGGATTGTCTTTTGAATCTCCACTGGGTCTGTAGTAATTTGGACCTTTTCATCCTTATTCCTTGAATTTGACTTTTTTTCTTTCCTCTTTTTGCTAAGGTTAGCTAGGGACTTATCAATTTTATTTAATTTTTCAAAGAACCAGCTTTTTGATTCATTCTTTGTTTACTTCACCTCGAGTGAATTAATTATAGTTCTAAACTTTATAATTTCCAATCATCTTTCACTTGGTGTTTGGTTTGCTATTCCTTTTCTAGATGATCGAGGTGTAGCACTATACTGTCTGTTCCCATTTGGTTTTCTTAATATGTGAGTTGAGAGCTATACATTTCCTGCTAAGAACTGCTTTCATTGCATACCATAAATTTCGATAAGTTGTGTTTGAATTTTCATTAAATTGTAGATATTATTTAATTTCTTGTTAAATTTCGTCTGTAACCCATTGATTGCTGAGGTGGGTGCTGTTGAATTTTCATGTGTTTATGGGTTTCTTTTGTCACGTATTTCCAGTATCATTGCACTGTGGTCAGACAAAACGTATCGGGTAATTTCTGTTTTCTTGCATATACATAAGCACGATCTATGCAGTAGCATGTGGTCTATTTTAAAAAATGTCACCCAATCAGCAGAAAATAATGTGTATTCACATGTGGCTGGGTCAACACTCTGTATATGTCCACTTAGTCCATTCGTTCCAAGTATTGTTTCAGTTCTGTTATGTCTTTGTTAACCTTTGTCTGCTTGACCTCTCTTTTTGGGATAAGCGGTTGTTAAGATCTCCTATTAGGATTGTTGTATTAGATATTTGAGTTTTCATGTACATTATGGTTTGTTTTATATAGGTGGGTGCTTTCATATTGAGGTCATTCATATTTATGATTTTATCTCTTCCTGTTGACTTTTTCAGTCAGTAGTGGCCTCCTTTATCTCATTTGATCATTCTTGGTTTGAAATTCAGACTATCTGAGAACAGGACTGCTACCTCTACCTTTTCCTGAGGTGCTGGGGAATGTAGTATTATTTTCTATCCTTTGACTTTCAGCCTATGAATTTCTTTATGAGTTACGTGCGCTTCTTTTATATAGCATATTATTGGATTTTCGTTCCCAATATACTATGCTAGTCTATTTCTTTTAATTGGTGAATTGAGACCATTTACACTTATGGTTATAATTGAGATCTATTGCTTTATGTTTGCCAGCTTATTTACCTGCTGTTGTTTATTCCTTTATCCCCTCTGTTTAACTGCTTGCCTTGTTAGGTTGGTTCTTTCCATTCTCATTTGTGAACTTTGGTCATTTTGGATCCCTGTCTAGAATATCTTTTAGTAGTCTATGTAGGGTTGGTTTTGTCATCACAAAATTCTTTACTTGTTCTTTGTCATGGAAGTATTTCACTTCTTCATCAAACTTCAAAGAGTGTCTTGCAGGGTATAGCAGTCTGGGTTGGAATTCGTTTTCATGAAGGACTGGAAGGAGTCTGCTCCATGCTCTTCTTGATTTCATGCTTTTTAAAGAGTAATCTGCCATTATTCTGATAAGTTTTTCTTTAAATATGATCTGTTTATATTGTCTGCTTGCTTTTCTTATGTTATTCTTGTGCTGAATTTCCAGGATGTTGACTATTATACGCCTGGGTGTGTTTTTAATTGGGTTGATATTATTTGGAGTTCTATGTGCTCCAGTCACTTGACTGCCATATTGTTTCCCCATATTTGGGAAGCTTTATGCTAATACTTCTATCCATACTCTTTTTATATCATTTATATTAACTCCTTCCTTCTCAGTAATGACAATTATTCTCATGCTGTTCATTCTTACATTATCTTGTGATATTGAGTGATTTTTTCTTCCATCCTCATTGATTTTAAGGGCTCCTTTCATACCTTTTCACTAGCTTAAGCAGTGTCTTCAAGATTGAAACTATCTCCATTTTCACTCAGATGACATTGCCAGCTTGCCACTGAAGTTTTAAGTTCCTGTTTATCTCTTTGAGTCTGCTTCAAGCGGTCTATTTCTTTTCTTACATTGCTCACTGAAGGAGTCCATTGTTTTTCTAATTCCCTCTAATTTTATATCAGTATGTTCTTCAGAAGCAGTTATTAATTCTTTTATTATGGTTATCTTTCCTTTTTTACTTCAGAAAGTACTTCTGATCTGATTTCCTCTCTGCCATTCTACAGTTGTCTCTTTACTTCAGATGCTATTAATTCAGAGAGTTCTTTTTTGATTATTTCTTATTTGATTTCCTCTATACTTATTTGCAGTTGCTCCTTTACTTCAGATGTTGTTGATTCAGAGGTTTCTTTTTTGTTTCAGGTATTATTTCTGATCTAATTTCCTCTATAAATTTCTACAATTCTTTCTTTATTTTAGATGATATTAATTCAGAGTTTTCAGCTGTATGATTCCCATTTCTTCTATGTAAGTGTGTCCTACATTTTTGTGGGGTGGGCTCAGTTCCTGAGATTGCATTTGCTCCTTCTAATTGCCATTGTGTAAGCACTGTCCTCTGACTTTTTGGTGAAGAGCTTGGTGCAATTATACCTTTAGCGTAATTCTTACCCAAAAGAGATTATGTGGTTAAGGCAGTTATAGTTTTATATTTACAGAAGTACAGTGAGGAACACTAATAGTGGGTAATGGTATTTAGCAGTTGACAAACTTTTGTAACTAATGAGTTTGTATTTTACACAGTAATAGCAAACTTTATGTCCATTTAGTTCAGCTGATATTAAATTGGGAGTTTATATTTAATTTAGACCACTTAAATGCTAACTAATCACTTCCCTTTGATGTACTTGGGAGGGATGGGACCAGAGAAGATAGAGGTTCGTCTGGATAGCTGTGTGGAACAGCAAGTTTCTCCTGTGTATCTCAGGAGCACTGGAGTATTTTAAGGTTCTGTGTTGGTGCTGAAAAAAATGAGAAGTCCCGATGAAGGCAGCTCAGTGGACTCACTGAGATTTGTCTCTCTCAAAGTGAGCCCAGAACTCTAGAAGCATCTCCTTTTTATTTAGGTCATACAATAGAAAATTTACATGGAGGAGAGGAGGTAATCACCAACATCTCAAGTAAGGGCAGAGCCATCACTCAGGATCAGCTGTTACAACTTTTTAAATCCTAGTCTTCTAAAATCCCTAAATAACAGATAACAAGCCACCCTAAACTTTGTCAATTGTTCTTTGCTTCTTTAAGATGCTAGTATCTAATCTCTACACTGGAGGGTGGGGAGGTCGGTTGGTCAGTCGGGCCACTTGTTACAGGAAGTTGTTCCCCTGCAGCTCAGTGGAACTGGAGGCTGAAGAGGTCCAACATTCACTCTTATACTAGCTAGTTTTCAGTGAGAATATCAGACTCAGATGCAAGGTTGTTAAAATTATATCACTAATAACTTGTGGATTATTCCCACATGGTTCCTGGAGGTGACCAGAAGAGAAAAACTAAAGCTAAAGGAAAATCAACGAAAGAAAGAGATGATAACCTTAGCCTGTACAAGTCCGTAGGTTGGCTACAGACACCAAGATTTTGGTGAGGCAATTCCTTAGTCAAAAGCCTTGCCTCTCAGGTCTGACTACTGTTGTATTACCTATTGCACCAGCCACTAGATCTATGCACTAAACCCTAAAGGGTGGATGGGAGAACATTCACTTAGGTGTCTTAAAATTCCAACACAGACAGGGACTTTCCAAAGTATTGAAACTTCTGCACTGGCACGAGCTTTGTACTTAGATTGTGAGTAGGTGCAGAACAGATTTACTCCATCAACATGTTGTCTAGGATGATCCTGTAGTATAGCTTCTGTGGTGCTGGTAACCTAGTGTGGGTTTGGCTACCACCATGGTCTCACCTGAGATGTGATGAACAATTCAACCTCAGTCCGACTCACACTTTCACTCAGCTTTTAATGAGTGCAGAGAACACCAAGCCTTAGATAGAGAGGCATGCCAGAGTGTGTGGAGGTGGGAGAAAGGGTAAACAAGAGCCTTTCCTGGGAAAGTAGCTGGAGGCAGTTGCTATGAAGCAAGACTGCAACATTCCAGTGTATGCACCACTGTTACATCAGACTTGAAAATCATACTTTACAATACAAAACTATCATTTAAGACAACTTCAGAGCAACAAACTACAAAAGCAGAGTCTTTCTGAGGAATTGTCTGAAACTGTATGGATAACATTTCCATAACACTTGGCTTCATGGCAGGATTAAAAGGGTATATGCATAGAAAAAAATGCAGTTAAGAAACAGTTCCCTTTGTGAGTCTATTGTGATGTCCTGGGTGAAATTTCTAGAATTTCTACAGTGCTGATGAAGACATCCATTGATGGGAATATGCTTATAAATAATTTTCAGAACACAAAGATGAGTACTATATGTGCCAGTAGGTTTGAGGTATGGAGGAGCATAAATTAGAAGCATGGTGACTTAGGAATGGCAGAAAGTATCTTTTCTTGGATCAGAAAATTTGACCTTAGAGCTTGTTCAGGTTACCACCTGGGCAGAGTTCAGTACTGCAATGTGAAAGGCAAAAAATGAATGGAAAATGACAACAAAATAAAGAAGCATGGAGGCAATACTTCCAGATGCCATTCATTCTCTTACCTCCTTGTCTCTCTTATATATGTCACTAGAGCTCAGGTTTGGCATATACGTTGCTATATTCCAGGCACCTCCAATGACTTAGGCTCTCATTTTTGCTAAGCTAGGGAAGATGGTCCACCTACTAGGTTGGGCTAGTCACATATTTCTTTATCTATATAGTGAACCCTCTCAAGGACTCATTTTAGAATAGAACCTTTCAGTCATTCTCTCCTTTTCCTATGTCACCTGAGGTCCCAATTACTATTCCCATTCTGTCACTGTAAAGGTGGAAAAGAGAGACATTAAAGCAGAATTGACCAAAGTTCTCTTCCAGTATTCTCTTTGCTCAGCTGCATCTCAGCCACTCAGAAATACCTTTTGTTAAATTCATTTAAAATATGATTTACACATGATTACAGTTTATAATTTGGTGAGTTTATGCTAATGCATATACCAAGTAACATCACAAAAATACAGGTATAGGGCATTTCCATTACCTAGAAAGTTTCCTCATACACTTTGCAGTCAACCTCCCTCCTTTTTATAAAGTCATTGATTTCATCCAAATCTGTGTGTTGGCTTTACATTTAGTAAAAATGGAATGAGACAGAATGTGCTATTGTGTCTGCTTTGTTTCACCTGAGTATTTTCGATGTATTTATGTTGTGTCTTAGCAACAAATAGTGTTCTAATATAAGAATATGCAACTAATTTATTCATTTGTTTATTGATTGACGTTTGGAAACTTTCTGAGTTTTTCTTATTATGAATAATTTTGAAAGTTTTATTTAATTTGTTTGTTTCTTTGTGGTACTGCGGATTAAATTCAAGACCCTGTGGTTGCCAGGCAAGCACTTTTGCCACCGTGCTACTTCCCTTGACCTAAAATTTTCAGTGGACATATGCTTCTATTTCTTTTGAATAGATACTTAGGAGTTGAATAGCTAAGTTTTTGGCTGAGAGTACACTTAAATTCATATGAAAATACAAAACTTTTCTAATGTTATCCAACATTTTACATTCTCATCACTCCATATGAATATTATCATTGTTCCACATCTTCAAAAGCATTTTGTGATGTCAGATTTTTTTATTTTAACCAATTTAAAGGGTAAGAAAGGGGCCAGTGAGATAGCTCAATCGTCTAAAGTGCCTGTTTACGCAAGCTTAAGCAAACACAGCCACTGTGGTTCCATCCCGGGCACCACATGCTGCGCCAGCCCCACTCACAGGGCAGGCTGAACCAGCCATAATATAAAAAATAAAATAAAATAAAAGGTAAGAAAGGTTATCCTGCAGAGGATCGGTTTTTAAAGAAATTTTTATGTGCTCACTGGCCATTAACAAAGTTTCGTATCAAATATTTTGTCTGGTACTGATTTGATTCTTTATTTTATATTCAATGACAAAAGTTCTTTAAGCACTTCACATAACAGTTTATCTTCATGTGTATGTATAGCAGCAGTTCTCAAACTGTGAGTCACAACCCCGGCGGGGGTCGAATGACCAAAACACAGGAGTCACCTAAAGCCATCGGAACATACATATTTAAACCCATGCTGTGCCATGGTGAAATGTTATTTATTGGAATTAATAACTTGAAGTAGCCATCAAAGTTATTTTTTGGTTAGGGGTCACCGCAACATGAGGAACTGTATTGCGGGGTCACGGCATTTGAAAAACTGAGAACCACTGATGTATAGCAAATGCTTTCTCCTAATATGTAGCTTTGGTGTTCATTTCCTCAACAGTGACTTTTGAGAAGCAAAATTTTAAAGTCAGACAGAGACTAATTTATTACTTTTGCTTCTGTATGATTTTTCTTTGAACAATAAAGCACATCTTTAGCTTATTAAGTTCATTTGTAATCATTAGGGTACTGCTTTATATCTGATCTCTATTTGTACTTCACATTTCTCCTTAACACATGACTTTTCACACTGTACACTTCACAAGTTCAATATGATCATGATGATTTTATTCCATTTGTTTATCTCTTGACATTTGTGCTATTTGTTGGCATACTCATTACTTCTACATACATTGTGAGCCACATTTTATGAAATTATCTTATTTTAAAGAACCAGGCATCTTTTGACTATATCATGACAAGAAAAGGAAAATTGTAGTATTTTACAATTATTCATCGATTTCTGAAATTCTTCCTTTGTTTTAGTAGATACTGTTTGTTAGCTGGTATCATTTTTCCTGTATCCTGATGAAATTCTTTAGCATTTACTTAATTCAAAGCCTGTTGATGCCAAATGCTATCATTTTTGTTTTTTAGAAAATGCATTTTACATTGATATTTGAAAAAAATGTGTCGACTATAGATAGGTTGGTAGGTTTTTATTTTTATTTTTTGTCTTCCTTGAAACATTTTAAAGGTTTCATAACCTTCATAACCTTCTGTTCTACACAATTTCTGATGTGAAGTCAGATTTATTCTTAAAGTTATTTCCTGTTTATAATTTTTAAAATATCTATTAGCATATGTTTCTAGTATATAATGTTGTAATGGGTTTTTTGTTTCAATTTTTTATTGTTTAAATTTAACAATGGTTATGTTACATATTTTCATCATCAGATCAGTTTAGATTAATACATATAGGCATATAAGATTGATCAAACAATTTAACATTAACCTTTCTAAACCCACATTACTTTTTTTTTCTTTTCCTCTTTCTTTTCTTTGAAAGTTTACATATGTATGGCTTCATGATTTTTCTCTTCAGTTTTTGTTCAGTAATTTGATTAGGGAGTGATATATTTTGACTAATTTCTGTTTGGTTGCATGGTATTTTTAGGCCAATTAAATCTATTAGGTAGTAATTTTTATCATGTAGAGAATTTTTTTGATTATCATATTTCAACACTTTTTCTAATCTTCTTACTGGCCTTTTATATTTCTCAGACTCCAGCTAAAAACACAGTTTGTCTTTTCATATTATCCTATAGATATCGGAGGCTCTGGTGACTTTTGTCAAACTTTTACTTTGATCTTAAAGAACATCTTTTGTTCCATATTTGTGATCACTGTCTTGATTTTCAATCACATTAGCCTTGTAGACTTAATTTCAATGAAAATCCTATCACTTTTTATCCATTACACAGCACATCCTTCCATTCTTATATTTATATCCTTCTAGACACTAAAATCATGTTTTTGTTTCCATTAACATATTTAATTCTTTTACACATTTTTATAATCCTGCTTTAAAGCCTTTTCTCATAATCCAAAATCTGGATCATCAGTCCGTCAATTTGCAACATTTTTTCAACCTTACAATATGTGTTACATTTTCCTATTTATGCATGTCTACTATTTAAAAATATTTTACAGCCAGGCTTGGTGGCACACACCTGTAATCCCAGTACTCGGGAGGCTGAGGCAGGAGGATCGATGCGAGTTCGAGACCAGCCTGGGCTACAAAAGTGAGCTCAAGGACAGCCTGACCTGCATAACGAGACACTGTCTCAAAAAGACTAAAAAAAATTTACAATACATTAAGGGAAATCTCTGGACCCATGAAGATTTGAAGTGAACACAACAAACAAAAGGAGTTTCTAAATAACAGTACAAGCCTCCTGGAATACATGGTTAAACTTTAGAGCAGAATTTTCAGGACAATTGTCAGCAGAATTAAAAGCAGTCTATAAGCAAACAAACAAACAAATAAATAAATGCAGTTTCTTCTTAAAGATGTTTTCTTTGTCCATTGTGTCCACTCTGCCCTGATATGATTTTATAAACTAGCTCATCATGTGTCATGTAGTTAGCCATCTCCATCTCCTATAGAACATACTGCAAAAGCTTTCCTTTATATCTTTGTTCCTATGTCCATGAGTTCCAAGTAAATAACTATAGAGGTCTCAGCTCACTATCGTGTCCCTGCAGCTCTGTTGTGTGGAAGAAGCAGCTCATCTAGGTCCTCATGGTGATTAATCTAAAGTCCCTTCTCCAAGTAATCCTTTTTGTCCTTTATGCATCCAATCATGGTTGTACACTATAAGCATTGATACATTTTATTTAATTTATAAATCATAAACACTTAAGTATTTTTCCATTCTTATTACTGTATGTTTATAATATGTAATAAAAGATTTCAGTGTTGGGATTAGGCACACATGCATATTGCATTTTGAGACTTTTTACTCCTTTTCTCTACCTTCCCTCCTAGTGCCTTCCACCCCTGGATTCTCTTTCTAGCTCCATAAGGAGTTTTAAAGCATTTTATATTTTATTGTACAGTAAAATGGTTCTTTACAGGTTGTGTCTAAATGGCCCTTCAAAACATCGTGCTCTCATAAGCATAGCTTTTGTGGTGATTGAAAAATTAGTGTGAGATATGAGCATGTTAATCCACTGATGAGTGTATAGCTAAATGTGATTTTAGGAAATGAAACTTGTTGGAAAAGGTCTGCAACTGGAAATGTGGCCTGGAGGAGACCCTCTATCTCCTCCCTACTCTGATAGTTCTCTGCTCTCTAGCACCACCATGCCCCTCTTCAATGATTTTGTGATTTGGAGTCATTCTGCTCTAGACTGCAATTTCCACGAGAAACCAAAGTAATCGTCAGCTTCTTTAAATTGTGGGCATCAAGTATCTTAGCAATGAGAAAGTAACGAAGGTGGGTTGACATTTTATGTGTTTAGAATAGGGTCTACAGGGTCTGACTATACAGATCAGCCTCGTAGTGATCTGCCTGTTGTAGGCCTCTCAAGTGCTAGAATTATAGGTATGCACCACCATGCCAGTCTCAATAACTTTCTCATCATGCCATGGGGGCAGGGTAGGCACAGTAGCTGGAGATTGAACTCTGACCTCTGGGCTCTGCCTAAGCAGGTGCTTTAATCTACTGAGCTATCTCACCAGCCCAAGGTTGACTTAATTAATGGCCAGCCATCTTGTGTTAGCTTAGGTTTATACTTTGGTAATAAGAAAATGTATAGGACTATGTAAACTCTGCAGTATCTCTAAAACTCCTGCTGGTTGTTGTAACTCAGGTCCCCACTTTATATCCTTTGACCATTTTGTCAGAGTTTTGTTTTCTATATCAGAGTGGATCTAGTGTCAGGCATAATACAGTTATGAATCTTAAGGCACAGGCTTTTGGTGTCTCAGGTGGATGATTAGATGCTATGGAAATGTTAATTAGGACTTTTTAATTAACTACAATGAGAAAGGAATAACAACGAGATTTTCAAAACATGTTAGTAGGATAGTTACAATAATGAATACATTGCATATTGTTTTTTAGTAGTTGTTCAGAGTACAAGGTGCAGACATGATATCTTGTCTAAACGCTATTAGTACAAATCTTTCTTCACATTCAACAAAGAGAAAGTAGCTGTATATGTAGTCCAATAGTTCATAATAGTAGTGGGTTATCAACAGAATTGGCAATGTCAGAATCTGTTCACTTGAGCCTTTTACAGCTCAGAATATTAATATGGCTTTCCTTTTTATACCTCGTGGTTAGACTTTTGCTTAATGGTTAAGACCACCCTTCCCCTTTTTTTTTTCCAAGGATTCCAGCCATTTTAATATCCCTGAAATAGGATTTGTACCTCCTCCTTTCAAGGACAATTCTATACTCTGCTTGGACTCCAGTTCTCTGCATTGTGTACAGGACATTGTCATGAAGCAGAGTTCTCTGCTGTCCAAAGTCTGAAAATTTTTGTTTGACATATAGAGTAGCATTTGTGTAGAATTTCTTCAAAAGGCTCACGTGTTGAAGGCTTAGCTCCCAACTGGTGTCAGTACAAACACATTGTGGAAACCTTAGGAAGGTGGTCTAGTTGGCAGAAGTAGGTCACATGAGATTTGCCTTTGAGGGAATATTTTGCCCTTTACCCCTTACTTGCATGCTTTCTGCTTGTAAATGTCGTGAGGTATCCAGATGAGCTCTTGCATGCATTCCTAACCAGGCTCTCTGCTGCACTGCAGACCCAGAAACAACAAAGTCAAGTAGCCACGAAATGAAATCTCTGAAGTTCTGACACAAAAAGAACCATTGTTTCTTCTAAGTTGTTTCTCTCAGGCATTTTGTCACAACAGAGGAAAGCTCACTAACAAATAATTTTTCCACTTCTAGGGTTGCTTACGAAGGAAAGGCAAATCTGGTAGCAGTTAATTTATCAAGATCAAAACCTGATTTTATTCCAGTGCTCTATTACCGGTGTTTACTTGCAATCACCATGTATCTTATTAGATATGTCACTTGTAACTCGGGGCTGCTAAGTCATCTTCTTTGAAGATATTACCATTTTTAAAACTTATATTTATAAGGCCAGAATTGGTAAGTTGATAGACCCAAGACAATATTAGTTATATTAAATGTAGTCATCATTTACATTGCAGTTTAATGGTGCATCACTTAGCTGTTATTTTTAGGACTGGTTACCTATGTGTTATCCTATGTGCCTCCACAGGAATAACTCTTCATGTTAATGAGCTGTCTAGTTTTCATAAAGTTGATATTTACAAAACCTTTGGTATGATATACGCAGAGAAACACACTATTGCGTGTACTATGGATGCAAACGTCAAATATTATCCCACTTAAATTTCACTTTCTTTTGAAGAAACTAAGCAAGTGAACATATTATTAGTTAACCATACAAGTTGTTGAAAAATGTATCATAGGATAGGAAAGTTCACATATAGCGAAATGTTGTTACATTTTTCACTGATCCATTATATATAAACAGGCATTCTCTAATTATTCCTTGATATTTTATTCATCCACTAGCTTATCCCCGAATTGTTTTCTCATTCAAGCAAACTTCCTTGGTATTTGTCCTTTATAATTTCAGTGCATTTAATTCTTGCTACATTAAATAACCAAAAATAATTTTTTACCAGATTGTATTCTAGAAACAAATATGAATTAAGTGAGTTTTATTTTTTTATTTTATTTTATTTTTTTTCTTGTTTCAGAACCTTTTTTTTTGTCTTTTTGATACAGGGTCTTACTATGCAGTGGAGGCTGGCCTTGATCTCACTTTTGTAGCCCAGGCTGGTCTCGAACTCACACCAATCCTCCTGCCTCAGCTTCCCAAGTGCTGGGATTACAAGCCTGAGCTACCACGCCTGGCGGTGAGTTTTAAATAAGCACTTTGATCACATGTTACACACACACACACACACACACACAAACAGATATATATATATATATATATATATATATACATATATATGCATATACACATAATTTCATGATATTAGGAAAATAATGTGCAAGTTTAGTACTCTTTTGCCTATATAGGAAATAATAAAGTAATTCAATGTACAGCAATACAACACTTTGTCATTAATGTAAAACTGAGTATACTACAGTTGGCTTCTATAAATATCTCGTAAGACAGAAACAGTTGAAGAAGGCACATAAAACACTTCACCCCCTCTTCCTTTTAGTGCTAAAAGTTGGAATTATTCTACTGGATTGGTTAAATATTGACCTATAAAAATGAAGAAAATAGGCCAGGGAAGAAGTGCTAGGCTTGACAGAAGAAGTCGAAGTGTGGTTGCTTTAGAGTTATAAAATGCCTCAACCTGATTAAAGAGAAGAAGGCCAAAGGGGTTCTTTCATGTACTAGCAAAGGAAGTTTCAGAACATTCTCATGAAAAATAAGCAATGATCTTGCTTAACTTCTAACTGGGTTTCCAGGAGACATTTTTGGTATTTTTATTCTAACATCAGCAGTTTAATCAGTCTTATGAAGAAAAAAAAAGAGCTTGTTAAAAGTCTGGCTTTGACTTCGTTTCTTTCTTTTCTATCTTTCTTGAACATTTTTTAAAATCAATCAATCAATAAAGGAAAAACTTACATGGCAATATCTGTGCTCATTATGAAGGGAAATTAAAGGCATACTGAATAACAAATAGATAACCAGTCTTACCAATAACCACTAATTGTTGAAGTATTAAACAGCGCTGCAAATGAAGAGCCTTTGATGGTACTATAATTAGTATGATTGAGGTTCATCCATAAAAACTTCATTTTAGAGGAAATGGAGAATTTGAGTATTAGATGAGTAAAAAGTAAGTTTTAGAGAATGATGCAATGTATGCAGGACATCCAAGTGTCTAGAAAGGTGGTAGAACTAAAATTTGAACCATAATCTATTTTTTTCTCGAATTTGAAGCTGAGAGCATCAAGGTTTTTAAATTTCATTAGATTGGGAACAAATATTCAGCCTCATTAAAAAAAGAAAGTGGTAGTTTTTGCATCTCTGTGGCACAGGATAATAGAAGAGAGAAGAAAAGAGTACCTCTATTTTGATTGCTAAATTTCACTGCAAACAAAACTAGTAAATGGGCTTATGGCCAGAACTATAGGCAGTTTTTAGAAATGTTATGAGTGGCTGTTTAACAAAAATATCCAATTTTTCTTACATATAAATCTGTGTGGTGTTTCAAGATTGATTCTAAATGATTTTTTTTTATCTGTGGAACCAAATCTGTTGAGTTCATGTCATACCTCTCTTATTTATTGACTTAATCTCTTTGTGCTTTGTTGATTTTTAATGCATAGAAAATAATATATTCCTTTCACTGATGTAGGATTTAATAAAACTACATATGTAACATTCTATAAAACCACTGGAAAATTATGCCATCCAGAAATTATGTTTTCATGACATAAATTGTGTTATTCACAATTATAGGTTCAATCATTCCTAAGTGTAGGGGATATAGACACGATAAATAAATAAATAAAATTAAAGTTGAATTCATGAGCCCAATTCCCCTCACTTTGCAACTAACATTGAAATAAATTATGTCAAGGATATTATGGGCTTTCGATGAATTCCTACTGAAAGAAACCAATGGCGTCAAAGAATCGCCTTGACCACTGCCTGCGGCTGTGCTCCTAGCCTGCAAATGCTTGGTGACCATACCTGACCAGTAGAGGGCAGAAAGACAGCAATATGACTTGGACAACAGCAATTGTTTAAATGAAGGGCGTAGTGTTTTAGTTTTAATCTTTTGATATTTCTGTAAATTATTTCATCGCATATGTGATGCACAGTAAAGACTCAAATCAATAATGGGACTCCAAGAAGATTCTTTCAGGATATCTCGATTTAATCTAAGTTTTTTCAAGACTATTGGACAAAGAAAAACTATTCACTGAAGGTATTTTTTTCCTTTTGCTAAAGTGTTAGCTTGTATATTTGACCCACACTGATTTTATTAAAATATACAAAAGTGTATTTTACTCATCTAGTCCCTCTGGTTTGTTTTCAATCTCTTTCTTGGATCAAATGAATCTTGTGGTAGAATACAAATATAAAGACTGACAATTTATCTGTAGTCAATGATACAACAAAACAAAGAGAAAGGTTATGCGTGAGATGGTAATAGATCGTAATTGTATAAAACTATAACAGCCCGGCAGGGTGACACGCTCCTGTAATCCCAGCACTTGGGAGGATGAGGCAGGAGGATTGGTATGAGTTCGAGACCAGCCTGGGCTAAAAAAGTGAGCTCAAGTCCAGCCAGAACTGCATAGTGAGACCCTGTCTCAAAAAAACAATCAAACAAACAAAAAAACTATGACAAAAGCCCCATGTAAAAGGGAGCAGAAATAATTAGCAATTTTCAGCATACACACATTGTATGGACAGGTAAACACTGGTTTACAGAATGTGGAGAACCAGTCAGCTCAATGTCTTTGAATATTCTGTGGTGGTATTATGTGGATTTTATTTGAAATGATTGGCTTTCTAATCAGAGTTATGACAGAATTTCCTTTTTTAAAAAAAATTATTTATTTATTTTTCTTGTTTCAGAACCTTTGTTTATTCAGTCATTTTTTTATGGCCGGCTCAGCCCGCCCTGAGGGCAGGGCTGGCACAGCATGCGGTGCCGGGGATTGAACTGTCATCCCTGAAGCCGCCCAAGCTCCCAAGCAGGCGCTTTAGACCACTGAGCCATCCCGCCAGGCCCCAGAATTTCCTTTTAAAGTATGCATTCAAACACTGGAACAAAATAAATATTTTAGTCTTTCTGTTATATTGCATTATCTATAATTTATGAGAAACAATGTAGCTAATTTTCTAATTATGAAATTATTTTCAGTTAATTGGGAAGCTAAATATAGCAGTGCATACAAAGACAGGTTTTGAAGTGAGATAGATCCATTGGTTACATATCAATTTTGACAAATCCCTTTGTCTTTTTGTATTTCAATTTCTTCTTCTGAAAATTACAAATGCATAATCCACAGATAACAAAACTTTAAACTGCTACATGTTAAATCCTTCTTCTTATTCATCTTCCATCTATTACATAAAGCAAGAGACAGAGATGAAGCATTCAGCTATTTTAAGCTTTAGATATGTAGACCTGAGATTCTTTTGTTAGTTACTAGTCAATATAATTAATCATATTTCAGTACAAACTTGAGACTTTTGCAAAAGAACAGAGAAAACACTGAGCATTGTCACTGCATCGCAGGAAAAGAGCAAGATTCATACTACAAAAAAACATTTGTTAAAATGATGGAGTGCTCTTTTTCAGTGTAATAGAAGTAATACGCTCAAGTAGCTTTCCATGAGTAGAAAATAGAGTTGTGCCACTCCATTTAAAGAATTGTAGCTATATTTTTTTAGATTAGAAGTGTGGTGCTTAGGATTTTTTCCTGCCTTTCAAAGCTGTGCAATATATGGGTAAGGGAACGGAAATGACTAAGCTCATTTAGATAGGCACACAGATGCCTGAAAATCAGGGACCCAAGCCTTCCCTCAGAACTTGGGTTCCAAGGTAACTTGGAAAAACTTACCTCTTCACCTTATGTTGCCTGAGGGATCAGAAACAAATATGAATCTATTAAATGTACAAATGAGTTGATGTTGCATTGGGGAAAAAAAGGCAAAAGCTGAAAAGTTTAAAAAAAAAAAACAAGAAATCATTCTCCCCTTACAAAAGCATGGCAAATGCAAATAACTGAAGCATAATCCCCATCCAACAAATTTGCCAATATAATGCAAGGAATTCAACAGGTTTAGTATATTCGTGGTGTTACGCAATCATCACTATTATTTAATCTTAGACCATTTTGTCACCCCAAAGAGAAATCCTGTATGCATTAAGCTGTCAAATCCCATTTCCTCTTCCTGACAATGTCTAACTTGTATTCTGGCCGTTTGCATTTGGCTTCTGGGGCTTAGCACACTGTTTCCAGGGCTCATCTACTATCTTAGTCACTTTCTCGTTCTGAGACACAATACCTGACACTCATGACTTTAAAAAGAGGCTTATTTTGGTTCATAACTTGTATAGGTTTTACTGAATTTTCAGCCAACTATAAGCCAGAAAGCATGTAAGGCAGGGCTTGCCGAGGAAAGCTGCTCATGCCAAGGCATCCTGTAAGCAGAGAGAGAAAGGAGGAGCTGGGAAGGGAGACAGCCTCTTCCGGGTTATATCCACAGGGAACTGCCTGCCCCTGCCAACCAGACCTGCCTCCTAACGTCAGGTCAGCTACCCACAATCCAATCACTCTCTAAAATCCATTGCCTTTGAGGGCTTGAAAGTTTGCTGGAGATCTCTATATAAACTGTAACATCACTGTTGAAGCATCAGGGCAACATTCTATTTGTTGCTAATTAATATTCAATCATGCATATTTACCAAAATGAATTTATTTATATTTTATGGATATTTGACTAGTTTCCAATTTTAGAATATCATGAGAAATGCACCTATGAAGATTCATGTACAAATTTTTTTCTAGCTACATGTTTGCATTTTCCCTAGAGATACACATATCAGTGAAATTTGTGAGTCACATAGCAATTGTTGAGTTATATGATTTTCTTTATGTATTCTGAAGAAGAGTCTCTTAATCATATGACTTACAAATATTTGTCCCTTAGATCCAGGCTTGGTGGCGCACACCTGTAATCCCAGCACTTGGGAAGCTCAGGGAGGAGGATTGGTGCAAGTTCAAGACCAGCCTAGGCTACAAAAGTGAGCTGAAGCCCAGCCTGAACTGCATAGTGAGACGCTGCCTTAAAAAGACAAAAAAATGGGCTGGCAAGATGGGTTAATGACTAAAGCGCCTGCTTACGAAAGCTTATGCAATCGCATAGAGCGCAGTTCGATCCCCGGCATCATATACTGTGTCAGCCACACCCCAGCCCACCCCCAGGGCAAGCTGAGACAGCCATAATAAAAAAAAAGTCAAAAAATTTGTCTCATTTGATGAGTTATTTTTATTTTCTTATTAATAACTTTTAGTACATAATTTTTTAAAAGTTTGATGAAATGTAGTACATCTAATTTTCTTTTTCTTACTTGTGCTTTTGTGTCACATTGAAGACTAGTGCCTGAGCCAGGGTCATGTTAATTAGTCTTGCAGCTTTTTCTAATAATTATATAACTTTGACTATTATGCTTAGGTCATTGTTCCATTTAGAATTAATTTATTTCCATGGTGTAATTTAGATATTCAATTTCATTCTTCTACATGTGAGTATTTACAAGTAACTATTCTCTGAAAAGGCTATCTTTCCCATTGAAGGTCTAAAACTCAACTAATTATATGGGATTATCTCTAAATCATTTCTATGCTATCAATACATATGCCTGCTTTTATACCAATATTATATTTTCTCTATTATTATATATTTGTGGCAAGCTTTTTAAGATCACTTTCCTATTTTTAGTGTCTTAATTTCCATATTAATTTTAGGATCAACTTATTAAACTAAAAAATAAAAACTCCTGTGAAATGGTAATGTGTGAAGATAAACTTGGGGAGTGTTTCCATCTTAATAATATTATTTATTTATTTATTTATTTATCTTTTATTTTAAAGACTAAAAATAGCAGAAACAAAGATAGAAAAACAGTAACAAGTAAGAGTACATATAGTACAGAATTTCAAAACCAGAAAAATTTCACAATGTTTATCATCGGATCAGTTTAGGTTAATAGATATAGGTATATAAGATTGATCAAACAATTTAACATTAACACTTTCAATAAACATTAATTTTTTTAACAGTTGACACACTGCATATTGTCCTCACAAGAGTTATACACTGCACAGTGTGTGGGCTTGACACACCTTCCAATTGATATTGGTACAGAAAAAAAAAGAAAAAACTTCTCTTTGAACTAAGAGGAAGCAGATGCATACACAGCCCAATGTTCCACAATTGCAATAGTTGGTTAACAACAACAACAAAAGAGTATTAATTGAGAGTAACAGACTGGGGCAAATGCCATAGGCTTGACAGGCTACAATTTTGAACATCCTTGAATTTCCAAATGTCTTCATAAAAATTTTGTAACTGCTTATATCACATTCTATGGAGAGTTATTAGAATATCAATGATTGTCAGAAAACATCAGTTCCAAGCTAAGTCAAAGATGTTTGATATTCAGAAAGCCAGTGATGATAAGCTCAATTACCTATGGTATAGAGTAATAGTATCACAAAGCTTTTCTGCTGGAGGGTTAAGAATGTAGGTTCACAGACTACAAACTAGAGAAAAAGAAGGGCTACGAGGATAGCCAATATTTTAGCCCTAGCCCTTGAAGGTCAGTAAGGACTCAGAATACAAGAGAACCTGTGCTGCAATATCCTATAACTCAAAAGTGTGCCAAATTTTCTGGTCAAGAAGATTATGGGACCTCAGAAGAAAGGGGTAAGTGAACTATAGTGTGTCCAAGGAGAGTCACCCAGAGAAAAACATTCTCTCAGGCTTTCACAGAGAGCAAACTGGTCAAGCGATGGCCGTGACTCATCCCTAAGCCTGACAATGACAACAGTTCTACAAAGCACTGTACATGGTTCCAAAGTTAATGCTGAGGTGATTTGACCTTTAAAGATAGAAAAGGCGAATGTTTTGTTATACAGGTCTTGCTTTGACTTGCCCTTAATTACCCAGTGGAAAACCTTAATTATGAGGCATGAAATGCACAGCTAGATTGGTGTGATAAGATGTAGGAGGCTTAGATCAATACCTCCAACATTGCCAGTTTCCATCTTAATAATATTAAGGTTTCTAAGCCTTGAAACCAAGATGTCTTCTACTTGTATACCTTTCTTTAATTTCCGTTAACAAAAAAATTTGCAGAAGGAAAATTTTTGTAAGATGTTTGGAACATTTTACTACACCAAGACACTTTTTTTGGTATCCTTATTGTTTCATACTTGGAACTTTTTATGAACAACACAGTAGACTCATTGTTCAAACATCTAGATTTAAGACCAGCAGTGTTAAAGTCTGTGGGATCACTTCACTTTCTCTTAAGATCAATTCACTTTCATTTTCCCAGTGCCCTCTTCTTTAAAATGGAGATGTCTGCTTCAAGATTACTGTAAGGAATCAATAAGGATTGGAAGGTATCTGCATGGCTTCTGGTACATAGTGGTCATTCAATAATTGTTACTCTACTTCATATCTTTTGTTCACATCAAAATAAAACTGTCCTTAAGATGAGTGTCAGTGGATCATGGGAAAATAAGTCATTAGTACAGAGTAGTTTTTGTCATTCTTGAAATAATACTCTCAAGAATGATTTGAGGGTGATTTTAGGACCTGTGTCTCTGAAATATATACTATAGCTTACTCACCCAGACCTGTATTACCACTTACTTTGTGCATGACATTATCAAGGATTACAGACATGTTTAAGGTACAACTGACTCTTTTCCTGAAGCTACTGACATTGGAGGTAGAGGAACAAAAATAGCTATTCATCAACAACTGTCATTCCGGTAGTGCCTATCTGTGTTTTCTCAAGGCAATTATCCAAAAGAAATAGCATGAATTTTCAGAGGTAGAGAAGATCAAATGTTGACTGGACTGATATACAAGGTTTAGTGGAAATAATTAAACTTACTCCTAGAAGCCGGGCGTGGTGGCGCACACCTGTAATTCCAGCACTCGGGAGGCTGAGGCAGGAGAATTGGTGCGAGTTCGAGACCAGCCTGGGCTACAAAAGTTAACTCAAAGACAGTCTGAACTGCATAGTGAGACCCTGTCTCAAAAAAAAAAAAAAAAACTTACTCCTAGATCAGAGTATTCTTTCACAGGAAAAAGAGTGGAGGGAGAGAGAATGATATGAATAAAGGCAAGGTGTTAAAATATGTTATAATTTATAGGTGAGCCATCTTGCTCCTAGTTATAGACATTTATGATTTTTCAGACCTGATTACAGATCATTGCAAACAACTTTACCTGAAAGACCAATCTGTGGACAACTGCCCTCTCCACACTAAAGTTAGTGTGACTGTGTACCCACTGAACTGAAATCACAGAGAGGAGGTTGCACTGAAGGACAGAACCTCGTGATCAGTCATGTGTTTTATATATTTGCTTTCCTAGTCTCAGGCCACCATTCTCATCTTAGATACAAGTGTTCTTCAGGTGCCACTACCACATCTTCTCATAGAGAGAAGATGGGAAAATCATTAGAACAATTGTCTCCACTCTGATTTAGTAACTATTACTTTGTACTCTGAATTCACCTACCTGAGTCACAGGCCCTAACTCCATGTCCATAAACTTGTAAGAACCTTTTGTTGTGTGTAAAATAAATTTTACCCAAGCCTGATCCATTTGATCATTGACTAGTGCGTCCTTCCATGGAAGAAAATATTATGGGGTGAGTCAGTGCTTTCTTGGGTTTTATCCTCATACTTATACTGTTGCAGTTAGTGATTGAAGGTCTAAGACTTTCACTTTGGGCTTATTGCTTTAATCAGTCACTGCAACATCTGACAGCTCAGCAATCTCTCCTAGCTCAGTTGAGATCCTGACAGGAGGTAAAAGCATCTTTTACTTGCTAAAAAGACAAACGAGAAAAAATCTTGGAAAAATATGAAACAGAATAGAGAATTGGAGGAAAAGCCAAAAGACCAAGCTTTGGAAAGAACTCAGGCCAGAGAACCACAAGGCAGAAGATTTCAGGAATCACTTTCTAGATGAATCAGCTCTATTATTCTTAGTATGTGTAACCCTTTGTTCTGAATGAGAGTCCAGATAAAAGCTTAGCTCAATGGCAACCACATTCTCACTGTGTATTTTGCTGAATAGTCCACTAAGACTGCGCACAATTGAAGTTGACTAGTCTCCCTAATAAAATTTTCTGACAAAGCGATAGTGTTATGGAAAGATAGATGTATTACAGAGAAGTATGGACTGTGTTCCAAAAGTAGTACAGATTTCCTCATGGCTGCACTATAGGGTCCATGTAGAAAAGTAGCATAGGGCTACAGTGTCCATGCAGAAAAGTATCATAGAGATATAGGGTTCATGTACAAAAGTAGAAGTATATTAGGCACATCTTAAAGTCAAACCAAAAGATTTACTTATTTATTTTAGTTTTATTACTTTTTGTGAAAAAGAAATAACAATGAGACAGTTTCAAAACACATAAGTAGGTCAGTTACAATAATGTATAGCATCTTGTTGTATTCATAGTAGTTGCTCAGAGTACAAGACGCAGGCACAATCACTTTTGTAAACACTGAAAGTACAAATATTTCTTATTGAACTAAGAGAAAGCAGCTGTATATATCGTCCAGTAGTCCATAATAGTAGTGGGTTATCAGTACAATTGTCAATATCGGAAGCTGTTGAATTGAGCCTTTTACAGATAAGCATATTAATATGGCTTTCCTTTTTATGCCTCATGGTTAGATTTCTCTACTGGGTGGTTAAGACCAATTTCTTCTATAGAACAGTGATGACTTTCAGAGCTTCCAATGATCCAGGCTGCTATAGCATGCATGCCATAGGTGGTCACCTCTGTTAGACATAAGAAGGCAATGAAATATTTTTGCAGTGAAGAAACATGACTGAATCTGATAAAAGTTTAGTTTTAGGAAGATTGCCATGGTAACACAATGGCGAACTGGAAAACAAGATGGAGGAAAGTCAGAGATTATTGTAAGAATATAAGCATGAAATACTAGCTACCTGGAAAAAATGTGTTGATAGAAATTGCTAGACATTGCAAAAGTAGATGTTGATAACTGAATAGTGAGATTAGAAGAGGGGGGAGTCAAAGATGAATCTTGATCCAGAGAGATTTTGGTGTGAAGAATATTTTGCTTCTGGAGATAAGAGGAATTCTATCTCTTGATCTGTAAATTAAGGTTAGATTAGAGCTCTAAATTGTGTTCCAACTTTCCATATTTCTGTTTATGTTTTTGCGGCTGTCTTCCCAGTTTGTTCTATTTCGTTGACACATAACATCTGTATGTATTTATGAGGAACATTGTGATGTTTTTATTCATTCATACACTGAGTAGTGATCAGTTCAGTGTAGTTAGCATACAACTTTATTAGGAATAACTGAGACTATGAAAACCACGTATTTATCAGATAAAATTTGATTAGTTTGGACATATGCACACACTCATGCAATGATCAGTATAATTAAGGTAATGATCCTATAAAGTTGTGACTAATACCTTGAATATTTAAGTTTTTCAAAATTTACAAAGATTTGTACTAATAGTGTTTAGACAAAATATCATGTCTGCATCTTGCACTCTGAATAACTACTATGAAAACAATGTTCAATGTGTTATTTATTGTAACTGTCCTACTATCCTGTTTTCAAACTGTCTAATCAGTATGTTTTTCTCCCAGAAATTAATTAAAAATTAAATATAAAAAAATAAAAAAGTTGATACAATATAAAATATATTGCCATTAATGCCCCTCAAAACATTAGCCCATTCTTTCTCTGAGCACATTGTTCTGGCCACTTTTTAGAACAGATATGGAAGTCTTCTTTTATGAATGCCTTTAGTTGCATTATCATGGCTGCCTGCATGTCCTAAATTCATTAAAAAAATTACTTTCTTGGTCACTTTGATTTTGAGGAACAGCCAGAAATCACCTAGTGACAGACTTGATGTATAAGATGTTTGAGTAGACACTATAATATTTTCTTGAACAGAAAATTTGGGAAACCACTGAGGTATAGAGCCTGCTTTATCATGGCACGATACTTAGCAGCAGCATCCATATATTATTGTCACACCTCAAAGACACTCATGAAAGAGGACTTCCAGAAGTGGTTTGGAAAGAGACTAAGAATGATGAGATAACTGCTTTGAAAGAGAATAGGATCATTTTACAGTAACAGCAATGTGTCTTTCATCATAATGCTTTTTCCCCCCCTATTTTGTATTTAAGGACAGGGTCCACAGGGTCTACAGAGTCTCACTATGTAAATCAGACTTGCAGTGATCCGCCTGTGTTCAGCTTCCCAAAAGCTGTGATTACTGGTATGCACCACCATGCCCAGTGTCAATTGCCATCTCAGAATGCCCCAGGGATGAGACTGGCAAGACATGATGGGGATTGAACCACAGCCAATGCATCTCCCTAAGCAGAAGCTTTAATCTGCTGAGCTATTTGGCTGACCTATATAATGCTTTTTCAAATGTAAACATTCTCTATATATCTTGATTATAACTGTCCTACTTTACCTCTCAAATTTCCCCATGTTTGAATTAATTTCAATTAAATTTTGTTGCTCAAATTTAATTTGATTTATGGCAGAAAGAGATAAGATGAGATCTATAATCCTCCTAACAAGTTATATTTTATGTATTTGGTACAAGGTTTTGCTACGGAGCTTGGACTTGTAGTAATCCTCCTGTTTTAGACTCCCCAGTGCTAGGGTTAGAGGCCTGCAACACCACACCTGGTTTTAGTGGCCCTCTCAGCAAGGGGACATCATGACACATGATACCTGCACCCAGAATCCACTGTGGGTCCTGCACTTGCCAGGCAGCTACTTAGACCACTGGGCTATCTCCATGACCATTGTCATGTCCTTTAAACGTACAAAGCAATATTATCAACAATAAGTACTAGCTGTTGTGTAATACCTCACATAGCTCATCTTGCAAACTGAATCTTTATACTCCATGAGCAAGGCTGGCTCTCAACTTCCCTCTTCCTCCATGCCTTAGCAACCACTTCTGCTTTCTTCTTTAAATACGCTGGTTATTTTAGGTACCTAATCTACGTGGAGCCATTCAATACTTATCCTTTTGTGGCAAGTTTATTTCACTTAGCACAATATCTTCAAGTTTACCTGTGCTACCATGTGTGGAATATTTTCCTTATTTTTTAATAATGACTAATATTCCACTATGAGGATACTCCATAGTTTTGAATGTATGTTCCCATGGACATTTAGACTGTAAAGTACAGACATCTATTCAAGATCTTGATTCCAATTCAACTTGATCTATGCTTACAACTGCAATTCCTGAGTCATGGAATAATTCCATTTATGTTTGGAGAAAACTCTGTTTTACAGTTGCTCCATTATTTTATAGCCCCAGTACTAGTAAGTATGGCATCCAGTTACTTCATGTCTTACCAGCATTTGTTGTTTTCATGAACTATCCAGTTAAGTGTAAAGTGACACATCATTGTGTTTTCCTTGATTATTACTGATAACACTTTTTGGTAAAACTGTTGTCTGCTTGACTCTCTCCCTTGTTTTTGTAGGTGGTATTTAGTGAAGTGTTGTTCAATTCATCTCTTTTTTGCATTGGTTGGCTAAGCTTTTGGCATTGTAACATAGTCAAGTAACTGAAAGAAAATAATGCCAACTAATAATTCTATACCCCTTAAGCTTTACCTATAAAAATTTTTATTTCATTTTATTTGCTTATTTTTAAATTTTTAGTTACTTTTAATAGGAAATATCAATATGATAATTTCACAACAAATTAGTAGTACATTCGTAATAATTGACACATTGCATACTGTTCTCATAATAGTAACACACAACACAGGGTGTAGACATGTTACAGTTTCTAATTGATAGTGCTGAGGAAAGAAAAAAAAGAGAAAGAAAAATATTTTTCTCTTTGAACTAAGAGGAAGTTGATGTATACATAGTCCAATGTTCCATAGTTGCAGTGGGTTACCAGTGAAACTGACAATGTTGGAGCTTGTTGATTTCAGCTTCTTGCAACTCATCATACTAATCTACTTCTGCTTTTTATGCCTCATAATTAAGTTTTCCACTGGATGATCAAGGGCAAGTTAAAGCAAGACCTCTATAACAAAACATTCATCTTATGTATCTTTCAAGGTCAAATCCCTTGAGAATTAACTTTGGAACCATGTACAGTGCTTTGTAGATCAGTTGTCAGTGTCACCCTTTGGGATGAGTCACGGACATTTCTGGCCAGTTGGCTTTCTGTGAAAGCCTGAGAGAATGTTTTTCTCTGGGTGACTCTCCTTAGACACACTATAGTTCATTTACCCCTTTCCTCTGAGGTCCCATAATCTCCTTGACGAGAAAATTTGGGACACCTCTGAGTTATAGGATATTACAACACAGGTTCTCTTATGTCCTGAATCCTTACTGACCTTGAAGGGCTAGGGCCAAAACATTGGCTATCCTCATAGCCCTTCTTTTTCTCCAATACTTATAAAACGTTTTTAACGAGTAAGCACATATATCTTTTACACAAAGGAAGGGGACCACAACATGAAGGAAGTGTGGGAGTTGGGAAAGAAAAGGGAATATAAAATCAATAAAGGGATGTCATATACATATACCAAATACCTGCCATTAATGTATATATTATGTTCTACAAATATGTGGTAATAGAAATTTGCTAATGGATGTCCAATACAAATAATGTAAACAGTAACATAAAAAAACGAAATATAGAAAGGAAAGAAATGTGTAGCTTTGTATCTGATTTGAATTGGTGTTGCCACATTAGAATAGACTATAGTAATTGTTAAAATATTTTATTCAAGCCTCATTCTAACTGTAAAGAAAATATCTTTAGAAGACACAAAGAAAAAAGAGACAAAGACCTCAAATCATATTTATTGCAAAAAATCAACAAAACACAAAGTAAAATGCCCAGAGAGGAAAAGAGAGACAAAACCTGTAAAATGGACTAAGAAATGAATAGAATGGCAATAGTAACGCCTTTCCTATCAATAATTAAACATAAATGATGTAATCAGTTCCTAACCAAAAAACATACAGGAGCTGCCTGGTTAATGACATGGGATTCAATTTTGTGATATGTACAAGAGCCTCACTTTAGATAAGTGAGCTTTGTCTTACATATATCTGCATATATTCCAGGCTTATGCATGTATTTTTTGATCTGATAGGCCCATTCTTTGGTTCTAGTCTTTAGATTTTATTAAACCATTTATTTGTGTGTGTGTGTGTGTGTGTGTGTGTGTG
>PVJA010011776.1:0-10748 GCA_004027025.1 Myocastor coypus
TAGTTGTTCCCCTACTTGGGATGCTATTGATTTAGGCATGTCTTTGTCAACTTTAGATATTATTTCTGCTCTGATGTCCTCTATACGTTTCTCCAGCCGTTTTTCCACTTCATGTATTTCTTTTTTTACTTCAGATGTTATCTCTGATCTCAGTTGTTCTATAAGTTTCTGCACTTGTGTGTCTGCCTCAGATGCTACCCATTCAGATGTTTCATCTGTATAATTCTCATTTTCTTCCATGATAGTGTCTTCTGTATTTGGTTTGGGTGGCACGGGTCCTGAGATTGCCTCCTACTCCTTGTTGTTATCATTTTTTATGGAAGCGACCTCTGCACTTTGGTGGTGTTATGCTGTGTCTATGGGCGTTTGGTCTGGAGACTCCAAGGTGGTTCTTCTACAGAGGTTCCTGACTCTTGTGTTGGGGCTCTGGCTGCTAGCTCTTGTGAATCCTGGCGGATGTGGTCTGTAGGTGGAGGTGGAGCTTTGGGATTGAGTAGTCCTGGTAGGCTCGTGGATCGGATCGGTTGCCAAACGGGCTATTTGATGGGTTTAGTGCTGGAGCTTGGGCTGTGGCGGGTGCGCAGGCTCAGCTCCCAGCGGTGCGGTTTGGGCTGGGCTGGAACAGGAAGTTAGTCACGGGAACGCAGAGGCGGGGCAGAGGGGTGCAGGGGCTTACCCGCGGCGGGTGCGCAGGCTCAGCTCCCAGCGGTGCGGTCCCTCCATCAGTTTTTTGAAGGTAGTAGTGAAAGCATAAAATTTTTACTTTGACCAATTTTATGTTTAGAACTGTAATCTTGGCAACTACATTGAAAACTGCAATGTGTAATATAGCAATCACTGGTGAATACTCTTCATCTGTTTTAAGTATGTATCATTTCTAGTATCTTATCTATTATTTTTATATTTTCTTTAAAATAATTTTTTAATAAAAAGGGCAAGGAAAAAAGTAGAAGGAAATATCTAAGCAACTTCGTGTGTTCCAACCGTGCTGGGTGTCCACACCCATCTCTTTGCTCTTGCCTGAATCCTACCCGCCCCGATCAACACTAGACTCTCGTTGCTTGTTCTTGCCGGGCCACAGTCTGGCTAGATCTGTGATTGGTACTTATCCGGGATTTTTTGCCCGAGGCCACTGTCTGGGCAGGCTCTGCCCTTTCTTCACATCAGAGCCTTCTTGGCCACTTACCTGTCTATTGGCACCAAGCCCATCCTTGTTCTGGTTTACAGTCCCAGCTTCACCGCTATTGTAGATGGTTGTTTAGATCCTAACTCATGCCTATTTGAGCTCTTGGCATTCCCAGCACTCTGTCCAAGATCACATCTTCTCCTCTCTTTATTATTATTTTTTATTTTTATTTTTTGTATTTTTAGGGAAGGGTCCACAGGGTGTTCAGGGTCTCACTACTAGATCAGACTCATAGTGATCTGCCTGTTTACAGCTTCCCCAGTGCTGGGATTACAGGTGTGTGCCACCACGCCCAGTCTTCTCTCTCTAGTGTGAGCCTCCAGCTTCCCACTCTACCTTCCAGCTGACAGTCATCACCACCTACTGCCTCCTGACAACCATAGCTCAAGCCTACACATACTCGATGTTATTCTTCCTTGTCCAGAATCACTTGCACAGTGTTCTTGGATTCTCTTAAAGCCACTGGAGATAACCGTTCTCCTTTGAAACTCTGCCTATCATTAAGATTGGTCTTTTCTAGATTTCTCAGTCCTGATAATATTCTATTCATAATGAAAGTAATCATCAGAAAATCTTCTGGAAAATAACGCTGTAATAGTAAGAACCCACAGTTCAAATACATGTCTATACTTCTTTTGTTGAGAAAATACATTCTGAACTCTAAATATAGCATGTAGAAATAATAGCCTCAAATCTATATTTTCAGCCAGCATACTCACACTACTTACCTTACTCAGTTGGTCAACAAACCATTCCCATAAGAATCTAAAGTATTTGTCTTGGTCATAGTACTTTCCTAAAATGAGACATAACACTGATAGGGCAGTTTGGTCTACATAATCCCTCAAGAGCACTAGAGTGCGTAGTATAAGGTGAAGCTATATGATAAGATGATCCAGAAATCACTTCCAGGTTAGAAATACATGGTTCAGAGGAACATCTTACCCTTTGTGGATCTTCCACGTATTCAAGTTGTCACAGAGGCTGCCACTGAGGTCACAGAGGTCTCCTCTGACTGTAATTTTCCCTCTTACTATAATCCATCTGTCCTATAAAAGCATAATCTTCCTGTATTCCTGTTTAACTTTTTAAAAATTATTTTATTTACTCATTTGGTACAAGGCCTCACTTTCTACGCAGCTTGAACTCATTTTGATCTTCCTGTGTCAGCCTCCCAGCACTATAATCTCAGCACTGGGATTATACCACCACTCTCAGTTTGGGGGCTGGCATGGCCTGCCTGGGATTCCAGAGAGACACAACATGAAGTACCAGGGATCAAACCTGGGTCTCTGCACTTGCCAGGCAGGCACTTCAATCACTGAGCTATCTCTCCAGGCTCTTCCTGCTTAACATGTATCTGCATTTTCTCCATAGTTCCTGAGTGATAAAACCTAGGTAGTCCATCATCACCCTGTAGTACTGAGTGTCTCATCATTATCCACTGGTAGAGACTGTATGAATCAAATCATTAGCAAAAGTTGCTGGAAAAATACATTGGAAACACAGGTACTGCATGGGGACTCATTAACTGTACTCTCACTGGTCTAATTGCATTTAATTAAGTCCCTTGGGGAATAATGGCCCCTCAGGCCATGTCAACCAAGGTCAAGGCAATTCATTTAGTCAGAGCTTCTCCTGCAAATGATGGAAAATTACACACAGTTGGACTTGCATCTATCACTTGGTTGAGGCAGCATTTTAATTTTGTCTGCCACGTCTGAGTTTTTGAGATATAGGAAGAAGATTTTAAATTAGACCAAAGTACAGCCATTAAGACCTGCTGGCACAGGCATCCTGACTTCCTCATTGCATCTGTCCCTTTCCTGTGGGTTTTATCCTCAGCAGCCCTGGACACAAGTCAGATGACATAAGGACCCTGGGGAAGAAAAGGGGGAGAGGTAAGTCAAGGGCAAAGGGAAGTAGCATTTTCAGTGAGCATGAGTTATCTGACAATGTAAAGGAAAATAAATTATTCTCTGCTGCATTTGAGTCACCATGATGGCTTTTGCTTCTGGACATGTTAACTAAGAAGTTTGTAAGTATACCAGATAGCTTCTCCATTTTTAGTCACGTTTTTAAAATTACTACTAGCATAAGTTTTGAATCCACAAGGGATCACTGGTGCTAACTAAGCATATGGGTTTAATGGCCAAATAAAATGATTATAGGAATTATGAAGCCATTGGTGCAATTTGTCTCAAATTTTGGGGAAAAATTAGACTTAAAGGTTTCTCATGAGTGTACAATACTTAACTATAGCATCTTGTTCTTTAGAGATCTGTTTTCACTCTTTAGCTGTTGTGGAGAAGCACTATACTGAGCCACTGATTAAGTAACAGAGAACAACTAAGAAATGATTTTGGAAGTCAGAAATGCTCTTTCTCTTGATGGAGAGGCACTGTGTGGAGGGTGCTGCGTTGGTGACATGCACAGGGAAAGACAGATCCTGCAGGGAAAGGGAGGGCTGTGTGACTGGGTCAGTATCTGGACTGTGATCCCTTCCCTGCCCTTAATGTGACACAAAGCCTGGAGCTCAGCATCAGGCGCCTCTGGACCTTAATTTCTTTCTCTATATATGGTAATAATAACTACTCTGTCTACTTCTACTGTATTCCTAGAATGAGTATTTGAGAAAAAGACAAAACATAATCAAACTGCTCTACATGTTCCACCTACGAATATGAATTCTTCCTAACTGCACTGGAAACTGTCCATTCAGAAATGGCTCACCTCAGTCTCCTTTCTGTCCACTCGGGATCAGCACCTACAGTGATTCGGTCATGCAGTTGCACGATTCTTACTTTCAAACAAGTACTACATTTCTAACATTTGCTGGACTTTTAAAAATACTATGGAGTATGGAATTCACTTGCTCTCATCAATGATGGTACCTAGATATAACAGTGTCTCTGTGCAATTTTTAGAATGGAGACAATGCACTTTAGTACTGAGAGTTAGTCTCTCAATATTTCAACAATGCAAAGGGAAAAATATAAAGTGGAAATGGATTTGATTTTTAGTGCATTGGGATGTTAGCCTTCAAGTAATATCTGAAAGGGCACAGCATGGGAAGCACAAGTAGGCTGAGGTTCTGAGTCAGTCTAAGGGAAACTATAAAGAACAGATACTGGGTGCTGGGGAGATAGCTCAGCACACAGCATCTGCCTGGTGAGCACAAAGTCCTCAGTTCAATCTCCAGTACAAAAAAAAAATCAAAATCTGGTTTCACATAATGCCACCCCAACTGGCCGGAAGAGTGCTGAAGAAACTGAAGGAAAGTGCTGTCTAGAGTTGGCTTGGTGACTCTGGAAAAGTCAAGCTGGTGGGGGTGGGGGTAGAGACAAATCAAACCCTTCGTGGGTACAGGAGGGAATTCAGATTAGATGATTTGTAGCAGGTGGATTGGGATCTTCAACTTCATGCTTTGTAAAGGCACTGTGCAATATGACAAGTGAAACCATATTCCTAACAGAAGCTTTTTCTTTTGCTCTATGGTCTTCTGTCCTTCCTTGCTTCCTTCCTTCCTTCCTCCCTCCCTCCCTCCCTCCCTCCCTCCCTCCCTCCTTCCTTCCTTCCTTCCTTCCTTCCTTCCTTCCTTCCTTCCTTTTATGTCTTTCTCTGATTTTTTTTAACCCAGGGTCTCACTGTGCAGTGCAGTCTCAACCATCCTCCTGCCTCAGCCTCCTGAAGTGCTGAAGTGCTAAGATCCCAGCATCATTTGTGCTGGGATTACAGTTATGGCTCCTTCCTTTCTGAGTTGCTCTTCAAAGTAGGTGTCTTTATATATGTATATACCCCTTAAAGCCACACCTGAATCTTGACATGTGTTAAATTATGTGCCACATAAATTTAGCAGGCACTATCTTTCAATATTTGGTTTCAAAACAAATATTTCTTTATTTTTTCATAAATTATGGTGCTTAATATAGTGCTCTGCTCATAGGATCTGTACAATGCATAACGCTCAGTGCATGCAAAAGTTGCAGTTTCCATATATGATATATTTGTCATTAATTTGGAGGGGCATCTTTTATGCAGTAGATGAATGAAACCCAGAGAGATGATAAGGAAGGAGGACCTTCAACAATACACATGAATCATCGGCCTGAATGAACTCTGTAGAGAGAGGTATAATTTATCAGGGAAACGGGGATATCCACACAGAACACCAGGCTCCTCCCTCGAATCCCTCCCTCCAGCTGCTCTTCCGCCAGCCATTGTCTCTGGAACTGTAACACTCATAGGTTGTTCCCTGAAGGGAGCCAAGTCTCATGGGGCCTGAAAATAAGGTATTTTATAGCAAGGGGAAGGATGCAAAGCTAGATATGGAAACAGATATGTGCCAGAATAAGGAAAAAAGTCACGACAAATTACAAATTCAAAACACTGAAAACACCACGCACCTCAAATAATCCAAGAAGCACACTCTTCACATGAAATACCTCATGCACATCTATCTACATCTCTTCTTCTTTCTTTTTACTTTAATTCTTTTTTATTTTTTACTTTTCTATTTAGGATTGGGTATACAGGGTCTCACTAGGTAGATCAGACTTGTAGTGGTCCCCCTGTTTACAGCCACCCAAGTGCTGGGATTACATGTACACGCCATTACTCCCAGTCTCAATCACCATCTTAGCGAGCCCTGGGGGTCAGGACCAGCATGGAAGGCTGGGGGATCCAAACCCTGGCCCCTGCATCTGCCTAAGCAGGTGCTTTAATCTGCTGAGCTATCTGGCTGGCCTACACCTCTGATATACACCAGGCAATTTAAACTTCTCTCCTCCAAGAGGTGCCTGAGGTGTGGTGTGCATTAATGCAGCACAGCCTATGACCCATACCTCCATGCATCAGTGGCAAGAGACTGGGTACAGTGTGTGGCAAGACCATTCCTAGGGCTGTTTATAAGATCAGACACAAGAATAACTTAACTATTTGGGGGTCTGACTGCCTCTCACAGAGACATATCCCAAATGTCGCCTAATTTTAACTGCCTCTCATGCACACAAATATCTGCCAAATGTAAATTGCTTTACTTAGCCATAATCCAAAAACCCTATGTCCACACCAACACCATTCAACAAGGAAGAGGTGTGACAGAGAGAAACCCAGAGAGGGCATAGAAAGCAGTTTTATGCAATTATACTAAAAATATCTTCTCATTTCTGTTAATAATACAGCACATTCCTAGCAATCCTGCCCAGAATGCAGAGCACCTACCAGTGAGGGGGCCAGGAACCTCGCAGGTGTTAATCTCACTGTAAATGTACATTGAACGCTGCTCATTTTAATCACAGAAAAGAAAGCCAGCATAGGATTGAGGCAGTGAGAAACTTACTGCCTAACTCCATTAACAGACAAGCATTTAGCTATAAAAAAAATGGCAGTCCTTTCCCCGAATTCTCAAGCAGTTAAATTATTTTTAGCATGAGTAAGTTGGTTACAGTCTCCACATCAAGCATTCTTACTCACAGCTAAATATTTTCAGATGATTTATTTTCAACTTTCATATTGTGAGAGCCCAATTTTTAGGCTCTACAGCATCTACTTTGTTAATTTAAAATATTGACATTTGATTATGGTCATTCATCAATTGTATCTGGTATTTCTAACATTGGCCACAGATGTCAGGGAGGATTATGTCTTTTAAGATTATTTGCACAGTGCAAATGTCATTACTTACCAAAAACCCCTTACTGAGCAACAGTCTGTAAATGCTTCCCCTTAGCCAGGTTAATTTAAAATAGTGTTGTGGTTTGGGAGAAAAAAAAAATTCCATGAGAGTTTCCTTATCTCTGTTTCCCATCTAGCTTGCTGTTATAAACATTTAATCTAGTGTTTGCTGCCAATATTTCCCAGAAAGCCTTATAATTGCTTGGAATTTGTGTGAACAGTTCCAGTCTGGTGCACAATTAGGGATACACTGTAAAATTTTCATTGCTTGATTTAGTTGAAATTATAATACAGATAGGGAACAATAACCTCATAGTTGTAGACTATAAATGACTACTAGGCATTTGCAAGTAATAGTAATAATACCAATAGATTAAAATTTTGTTGTCATTAATGAACTGCTGAACAAAGAAAGCTTGGATCTGAACATAGAGTATTTATTTATTTATTTTTTATTTTTTTTTTTTTTTTTTTTTTTTGGTGGGACTGGGGTTCAAACTCACGACCTTGCACTTGCCCAGCAGGCACTTGTGCCTCGGAGCCATCTCCCCAGCTCTGAACATAGAGTATTTAATGATAATATATGGGGGGGAATTTGAAGTTTAAATTTTGTAGGGTTCAAGAGGAAAAGGAAAAGGAAGGTTACTGCTTTCTACTTTCTCAAGTAAAACAGTTGTGGCACAGAGCCTTGCTGAGTCCTGAAAAAGCAAGCATTTTCTGTGGACCTCCATATCTAAGAAAATGAGAGATGAGTGAACAGTGACAAAATGCAATTGGATCAATGTCTTGCCAAGTTGTGGCTGAGTAATCCAATTGGCAACCTTCTTTTCCAAAATAAACTAATAGTGCAAAACCTTTCTATGGGACTTTTGGTCATGCTGAAGGCTATAATTTCCACAGCTTCTTGAGGCCATATTTCTACTGTTAGCCATGCCATTAGTGCATACCTATTAATTTAAGAGAACAGAAGTTGGCCTGTGACAGTTAATGCCTGTGAGTGCTTGTATTACGAACATCTAATTGAAAAACATATAGTTCCATGCTTGTACTTCTAAAGTTACAGCTCTGTGGGTGTCTAACATTAAGACAGTAGCACTACTCGGCTCTTGACTAAAACTGAACTTGAGTGGAGAAGACAGGTGAAATATAGGTAATGCAAATGGGATAAACTAGGATTTCTGAAGCCCTCTTGCTATGGAAGGCCTACTGTGAAAGGACCAATGTGCAGAGTGAGAGATGCATTAGCTGTTAAGGCCATCCTAAGATAAGGATGCCTCATCCTGTGATAAGGAACTCAGTATCAGACCCACAAGTCTGATCCTTCAGTAGTCTAACATCTTGTCTGTCCCCTCATCTTTCTGTCTCTCGTCTCTCTGCCTGCCTACCTAAGTGGTGAGTGTGAGGAGATACAACTACTCTATTAACTCACACACAAGAGCCCAGACTTTTGTGGGCACAGACACACCGTGCATGTAGTGTACCTAGAAGAATACAGTAGTTACATTTTGTGTCCAAAAATTATTCAAACCACACACATTCAAAGCTCTTGTCTTGAGTATGCACAAATGCTCATAAAACTCAACAAGTAATACTTATTTAACACATCTGATATCACTTTTCCATCAACTGTGTGTCTATCACAGTCCTCCAATGATATATATGCACATCTTACAACAGGCACAGTTGTATAGATTGATACCATGTGACTGCTGTCATGAAAATGATACATTTTATGAAAATTCTACTCTGATTTTAGTGACTATAATCAGAAAGCCATGATTTTTTCTTGGAGAAAATTTAAGCATTGAAGAAAGATGCACTATGAACAAATTTATCAGTTTTGGCTATGCTATGTAATATACGATTAATATATTATTATTATTTTATTTTATTTATAATATACATATTGTCTTCATAATAGTTCTTCTGAGTATAAGATGCAGACATGATAACTTTTCCATACATTATTAGTACAAATATTTCTTCTCATTGAACTAACAGAAAGTAGTTGTATACATGGTCCCATATTTCATATTAGTAGTGGGTTATCAGCAGAACTGGCAATGTTGGAAGCTTTTGACCTAAGCCATTGACAGCTCAGCATACTAATCTGGCTTTGCTTTTTATGCCTTGTGGCTATACTTTTCTGCTGGTTGGTTAAGGCCAAGTTAAAGCAAGACCTATATAACAAAACATGTAACTTTTGCATATGACAAGGTCAGTCAAATGCACTCAGGGTTAACCTTGAGACCATGTACAGCATTTTGTAAATCTTTTGTCAGTGTCAGCTGTCTAGGTGAGTCACAGTCATTGCTTGACCAGTTTGCTCTCTGTGAAAGCCTGAGAAAATGTTTTCTTTCTGGATGACTCTCCTTAGGCATACTAATTATGATAGATCCCTTTAATCTGTGTCCCACAACCTACTTTGACAGAAAATTTGGGACACCACCGAGTTACAAGATGTTACAGTACAGGTTATCTTAAGTCCAGAGTCTTCACTGACCTTGGAGGACTAGGGCCAAAATATCAGCTATTCTTGTGGCCCTTCCTTTTCTCTAATTTTTGTCTGCAAACTTAAGTTCTTAAACCTTCAGAATAGAAGCTTAGTGATACTATTACTTTACAACATAGGACCTTCACCTTAATATCACTGTCTTTCTGAATATTAAATGCCTTAAACTTAACATGGAACTGGTATTTTCCATCAATCATTGATATTTTAGTAACTCCCTATAGAATATGAGTTAAAAAACTGTTACATTTCTTTTGCACAGAATTTTAGAAATCTAACCATATACTAAATTGTAGCAGGTCAATCCTATGACATTTTTCCCTGTTTCATACTCTCTTTAATTACCCTCTATTTGTTTTCTTTTAAAACAAAATTTTACTCGAGAATGTACAGTAATAATTGAAGTTACATTAGAAGCAACACACATTTAAAAGACCAGAATGACCAGCATTCCAAGCATGGTTTTAGCTACTCTAAATGTCAAGAAGCTTTTGGAGATTCTTAGGACCATTGTCTAGTTCATTCTGTCAATATAAGTGCATAGTTTTGCCTTGGCGTTGTTTCTCAACTTTTCTGCTCCCTGTCTCTTCCTTCTTTAATCCTTAAATTCTTGATTTCTATTCAGCTGTATTATGCCTGTCCATTTTTATTTATTCTTTTGTGTTTTTACACTAGGGAAACTATATAATATTTACACAAGTAGGTCTGATTTATTTCACTTATGAGTATATCTTGAAGATATATCCACTTCTATATGAAGTTTTCTACTTTCTCATTCTTTATAGCTCAGTAATATTCCACTGTATAAAAATATCACATCCTCCTCAACCATTCTTTAGATGATGGGCTTTTTCATTGTTCCTATGATGTGGCTATCACAAATTGTGCTGCTATAAACATAGGTGGACAAATATCAGTATGATATGATGTTTGAAGTTCTTCTGGGAAAATTCTCAGTAGGGCAATCATGGGATTGAATGAGATTTCCAGTCCTAACTTTGAAGGACTCTCCACACTGCTTTCCATAATGGTTGCACCAGCCTGCATTCCCACCATCAGTGAAGTGTTCCTTTTTCCCCATAGCCCCTCCATGATTTTTTGTTGGTTGATTTCTTTATGATACTCACTCTTGGGCCCGGCGGGATGGCTCAGTGGTCTAAAGCGCCTGCTTGGAAAAGCTTGGGTGGCTTCAGGGACCGCAGTTCGATCTCCGGCACCACATGCTGCACTAGCCCTGCCCTCGGGGCAGGCTGAGCCGGCCATAAAAATGAGTGAATAAACAAATAAAGTTCTGAAACAAGGAAAAAAAATACTCATTCTTTCTTGAGTGAGATAGTATCTAGCTGTTATTTTAATTTGCGTTTCATGGATGGC
>PVJA010011776.1:10848-53910 GCA_004027025.1 Myocastor coypus
TTTTTTTTTTTTTTTTTTTTTTTTTTTTTTTTTTTTTTTTTTTTTTTTTTTTGTCTTTTTGAGACAGGGTCTCGCTATGCAGTTGAGGCTGGCCTTGAGCTCACTTTTGTAGCCCAGGCTGGTCTCGAACTCGCACCAATCCTCCTGCCTCAGCCTCCCGAGTGCTGGGATTACAGGCGTGAGCCACCACACCCGGCTTGTCTTTTAGTTCTTTATAAATTATATATAGAAGACCTTTGACTAAATACTTATTAGTTATTTTTTTTTGAAATTTGTGAATCGTCTTTTCAGTCTGTTGGTAATTCCTTTTGATGTGCAAAAACTTCACAGTAAGAGGAGGTCCCAGTTGTTGATTCTTTCAAATGTTAAATGTTCATTTTGGTTTTTGTCCATGAACTGTTTGCCTACCATGATGTCTTCAAGAGTTTTTCACACTTTCTCTTCCAGGACATTTAGTGTTTCTGTTTTAATATTTAGATCTTTAATCCATTTTGACTTTATTTTAATGCTTGGTGATAGACTTGCCTCAAGGATTTTTGATATCTAGAGATCCAGTTTTCCTAGCACCATTTGCTAAAGAGTTTATCTTTCTTCCAGTAAACTTGTTTGACCCCTTTGTCAAAGATAAGGCAGCTGAGAGTGTTTATTTGCTTCTGCATCTCTTAATATATTGCAGTGATACTCGTGTATATCACTATGTTGATTTTATCCTTGTGGCTTTGTAGTATAATTTTAGGTCAGGAATTTTAATGTCTCCTGCCTTATCTTTGCTGCCCAGCATTGTGATTGCTATTCTAGGTCTTTTCTGGTTCCAAATAAATTTAAGATATTACTTCTCTAGGTCTGTGAGGTGTGTGCATAGTATTTTGACAGGGATTGCATTAAAACTGTATAACAATTTTGAGATTATGGCCATCTTCATCATGTTGGTTCTTCCTATCCAAGAGCAGGAATATCTTTCCATTTTCTGAAGTCCTCTATGATATCTTTTGTCTGAATTCTATAGTTTTCATTGAATAGATCTTTTAGTGCTTTAGTTAGATTAATTCCTAGGTATTTCATTTTTCATGGTGATATTGCAAAGGATATTATTTCTCTTATTTCCCTCTCAGTGTGCTGTTATCTGTGTAGATGAATGCTATTGACTTTTGTGTGTGGAATTTCATTTCTGCTATGCTACTGAATTTGTGTATTAATTCTTAGAAACTTCTTTGTGGAGTCTTTTGGGTCTACCAAGTAGACTATCATGTCATCTGCAAATAATGATAGCTTAACTTCTTCTCTATCTATTCTTATTCCTTTTATTTCTCTCTCTTTTCTAATCGCTGTAGCTAGTGATTCCAGGACTACATTGAATCAGACTGGCAATAGGGGACATCCTTGTCTGGTACCAGATATGATAGTAAAAGTCCTCAGTTGTTGCCCATTTAGAATTATGTTCACCCTTGTATTGTCATAGATGGCTTTTATCAAACCGAGGAAGAGGCCATGTATTCTAATTTTCTGTAGTACCTTGAACATGAATGAGTGTTGAACTGTGTGAAAAGCCATTTCTACATCATTTGGGATGATCATGTGTTTTTTTAGATTTGACTTTGTTGATATAGTGTATTATGCTTATAGATTTACGTATATTCAACCATCCTTGCATTCCAGGGATGAATTGTATCTGGCCGTGGTGTATCATCTTTTTAATAATTTGCCATATAATATTTGTGAGGATTTTAATGTCTATGTTCATGACATAGATTGGTCTGTAGTTCTCACTTGATCTTAGCCAAAAGACCGAGAAGCGATGTGTAGTTCTCTTTTTTAGTTGCATCCTTCTCTAGTTTGGGTATCATTACTATACGTTCTTCCAGAATGATTGTGGGAGGATTGTTTCCTTTTCAGTTTTTATTGAAGCGTTTGAGGCTTATTGGGATTATATATTCTATAAATTTCTTGTGGAATTCAGTGGTGAGTCCAACAGAATCTGGACTTTTATTTGTCTGTAGTTTTTTTAAATTACATTTTGCATTTCATTGGCTGATATTTTTGTTGTTGAGCACTCATTTATCTTCTAGATGTACTTCTGGTAATTTGTACCTTTCTAGGAATCTGCACATCTCATCTTCGTCTTCAAATCTTTTAGAGCAAAAATTCTCAACATAGCTATAAATGATCCTTTGAGTCTCCTCTGGGTCTGTAGTAATTTTGCCCTTTTCATTTCTTATTGCTTGATTTGAAATTTTTCTTTCCTCTTTCTGATAATGTTTTCCAGGGGCTAATCAATTTTATTTAATTTTTCAAAGAAGCAGCTTTTTTTTTTTAATTCTTTGTATTTTTTTCTTCATCTCAATTGAATTAATTTCAGCTCTAATCTTGATAATTTCCTCCAGTCTTTGGGCTTTGGGTTTGGTTTGTTCTTCCTTCTCTAGATAGTCAAGGTGTAGCAGTAGAGTATTTATCTGTTCTCATTCAGTTTTTTTAATGTGTAAGTTCAGAGCTATAAATTTCCCCCTAAGAACTGCTTTTATTGCATCCCATAAATTCTCATAAGTTGTATTTGGTTTTCATTAAATTGTAGATATTGTTTTATTTCTTGTTTGATTTCATCTGTGACTGATTGGTTGATGAGGAGGGTGCTCTTTCATTTCCAAGTGTTTGTCAGGTTCTTGTGGTTTCTTTTGTCATTTAGTTACAGTTTCATTGCATTGTGGTCAGATAATATGCATGGGATAATTTCTGTTTTCTTGCATACACATAAGCATAACCTATGGACTAGTATGAGGTCTATTTTAGAAAATTTCCTATGAGCAGCTGAAAAACTATGTTCTCAGATGTGGCTGGGTGGAATACTCTGTATATGTCCACTCAATCCTTTTGTTCCAAGTACTGGTTGGGTTCTGTTATTTTCTTGCTAACTTTCTGTGTGCTTGACATATCTTTTTGTGATAAGGGGCTGTTATGGTCTCCTATTAGGATTGTTGTATTGGATATTAGAGTTTTCATGTCTATTTATATTTGTCTTATGTAGCTGGGTACTCCTGTGTTGGGTGCATACATATTATGAATGTTACCTCTTCATCTTGAATTTTTCCCCTAACCACTATGTAATGGCTTTCTTTATCTCATTTCATCATTCTTGGTTTGAAATTGTGACTATCTTAGAGTAGGATTGTTACCCCTGTTTTTTTTTTTTCCTGAGGTGCTGGGGTGCTGTAGTATTGTTTTCCATCCCTTGACTTTCATCCTATGAATTCCTTTATGAGTTAGGTGTGTTTCTTGTGTACAGCATATTGGTGGGCTTTCTTTCCTAATCCACTGTGCCAGTCTATTTTTTAAATTGGTGAATTGCGACCATTTACATTGATGGTTATAATTGAAATGTATTGATTTATGCTTTTCATGTTATTTAGCTGTTGTTAGTTATCCCTTGATCCCCCATGTTCAATTGTTTCCCCTGTTTTGTGGGTTCTTATAATTCTCATTTGTTGGTTTCTGGTCATTTTGTTCCTTCTCTAGGATATCTTTATTAGTCTGTGTAGGTTTGGCTTTGTCATCATGAAATTCTTTAGTTGTTCTTTGCTGTGAAAGCATTTTATTTCTCCATCAAACTTGAAAGAGAGTTTTGCAGGGTATAGCAGGCTGGGCTGGAATTTGTTATCATGAAGGATTTGTAGAACTCTGCTCCATACTCTTCTTGACTTCATGATTTGTGAAGAGAAATCTGTCATCATTCTGATGGGTTTTTCTTTAAATGTGATCTCTTTCTTTTCTCTAGTGGTTTTTAGTATGTTATTTTTGTGCTGGTTTTCTGGGATCTTGACCATTGTATGTTTGGTGTGTTTTTAATTGTGTTGATGTTATTTGGAGTTCTATATGCTTCAGTCACTTGCCTGCTAAATTGTTTCCCCAAATTTTGGAAGTTTTCTGCTAATACATTTGCCCATATTCTTTTTATATCATTTGCATTAACTCCTTTCTTTCTTCTTGATGCCTATTAATCTCATGTTGTTCATCTTTGCATTATCTTGTTGAATAATTTTTTCCTCCATCCTAGTTTTTTTAAGAGATCCTTTCTTACCTTTCTGTAGCTGCTACAGTGTCTTCACTCTATGTTAATTTGTATTCACGTGACTGCCAGCTTTTCACCGAGGTTTTAAGTTCCTGTGTATCTTTTTGAGTCTGCTTCATGTGATCTATTTCTATATTGCTCATTCAAGGAGTCCAAAATTTTCCTAGTCTCCTCCAATTTTTTAATCAGTGTCTTCTTCAGAAGCAGTTATTAATTCTTTCTTTATGGTTATCCTTTATTTTTTATTTAAAAATTATTTCTGATTCGATTTCCTCTGTATCATTCTGAAGATGTTTCTTTAATTCAGAAGCTTTTAATTCAGAGTTTTTTTTTAAATTCAGAGATTATTTCGTATATGACTTCCTCTGTACTTCTTTGTAGTTGTTTCTTTACTTCAAATGCTATTAATTCAGAGATTTTTTGATCTTTCTTTCTTTCTTTCTTTCTTTCTTTTCTTTTCTTTCCTTTTTTTGCTTCAGAGATTATCTCTGACCTGATATCCTTTGTACCTATCTGCTGATGTTTCTTTACATCAGACGCTATTAATTCAGAGATTTCAGCTGTGTGATTTCCATTTTATTCTATGTTAGTGTCTTCTGCATCTTTGGGGGGTAGGCTCAGAGCCTGAGTTTGTATTTTGCTCCTTCTCTTTGCCATTGGGTAGAGGACCATCCTCTGACCTTTGCTGCAGAGCTTGGTGCAATGATACCTTTAGTGTAATTCTTGCTGAAGAGATTGTATTGTTAAGGCAATTTTACTTTTGTATTTACAGAACTACCATTAGGACCACTAACAGTGGGTAGTGATATTTAGCAGCTGTAACTAATGAATTTGTATTTTACATAGTAAGAACAAACTTTATGTCTGTGTGGCTCTGCTGATATTAAATTGGGAGGTTGTGTTTAATTTAGTTCACTTAAGTTTTATCTGATTGCCTCCCTTTGATATACTTGGGAAGGATAGGTCTAAAGAAGGTGGAGATCAGTCTAGCTGGCTGCCTGGAATAAGAAGCCGCTCCCACTTGGCTCGGCATAGCCGGAGCGTGGGGAGATCCCTCTGTCAGGCTGTGTGGAACAGGAAGTCACTCTTGCGCAGCTCTAAGGAGCTTGAGGCTGGGCAGGTCAGTCTGGCTGGCTATGTGGAACAGGAAGTCACTCCCACGCTGCTTGATGGAGCTGAAGGGTGGGATATATGCTTAATATTAAACAATTCACAGTGAAGAATTTGCAATTTTGTGAACTTTATAGTGTTCATAAGAAAATTGCTAATAGTTCTAACCTGCTGTACAGATCAGTCTAACAAGCCAATTAGACGATGATCTTTGTGCCTATGTACTCTTATCTTGTCAGATCAGTGGTTTGGAAGAACACATAAATGACAGTGGTCTTTTCTGTTTATTTTAATTTTAAAATCATGTCTTGGCGTCATATTATTTTGTTTGTGCATTAGTGAAAGTCCACGAGTTACTTTGAGTTCTCTTTTCCTCATAGGAAAAATAAGAATAAAAATTACATTTAAAGTTTGTTAAACTTGTCAAACAAAATTGTATGTGTACACATGTGCTTAACATAGCATGTTTAAAATAATACCATTATTTTTGACATTTTATATATAATAACGCTGAACCTTTCAATATATTAAAAGAGAATATACATTTATTAATGGCTCAAGATGCAAAAATAATTCCCAGCATTAGAAAGAAGCTCATAATTTCCTATGTATCATCCAGGAAACTTGTGACTATAATGATTTATTTAAATTTGGGCTAACGCTAACAACTAAAAAATCTTGGAAAATTGTGTCACTTATATTGAAAATTACTGGAGGAAAAAATCTCCCACTAACTTCTCCTGTTCCTTTGTCTTGATAGCAGCTTCTCTCCTGAGAGGTCTGCATTGCCGCCATCAGGGCGATGGGCTTCAGCTGCAGGCGAACTTTGTTTCCTTCCCTTCCTAAGAGCTCACTGGACTTCCTGTTAGTCAGAAAAAGTGGAAGTCCACAAAAATGTCTCAAATCCTTTTATATATACCTTTAAGGATTTACTTGGACATGAAGATAACCACAGAATGAGGACAATATTCTAAAACTTGTCAAGCCAAAACTTGTCTGTTGAATGGACTGGGCTGGGAAGGGTTTTTAATGTTCCCTCTCAAATTTCCTCTGAGGGAAAACAAACTCTATTCGAAATTGTGGCTTCAGGAAACCCAAGAGTTTCCTTAGACCATAATAAGCTTCAAGAAGCATTTCTGAACTCTACATGTTTGTACTGCAGAGTAATGTCTGTGACTGTGTGAGCTGTACCTGCATTAAACTGCAATCATTAATTCTGCTTCTCTGAAAATGTAGAAGGCTCTTAAGAGACAGCATGATAACTACACTCACAAGAAGGGGCCCTGCCAAACACTGCCTCCTGGAGGATTCCTATTAGGCCTTTTGCACTCTTTTCTGATGAATAGCTTATGAACATCCCCAAAAGGATTGGAGCAACACTGCCAAGTATCTTAAGAAGCTTTGCTGAGTCCACTCCAGTTGGTGTTTGACCTCTATCACCAGCTGTGACCTTAGAGGCTGCTTCATTGCCTTGCAATTCAGTTTTCTCAATGGTAGAGCAGGTCTATATATTTGCAGTCTAAAATCTCAAAGGAATGTTGAGATGGATGAAACAAAGTTTCTAAGAAGATGGAAGTCTTGAGTGAAATGTGTTGAAATGGAGCTCAAAGCAAAGTCCTGCTCAGCCTTCAGCAGAGCCTGGTGTCAACAGCTGGCCCCTGAATATTAATCTACCCAGCTCCAAAGGCTCTGCTCACCATGGCAATTCAACTGGAAGCATGGAGTCTCCATAACTCACACCTTGTTCTGCTATTCACTTAAAATCCATCCTGTATTTAATGATATGGTGGACTATCCTCCCATGCTGTATCTCTCTGCCATGTATGCTCTTGATGTTAAAATGCTAAATCTCTTTTTCCTTTTAGTATTTACTTTTGGCATACTTTTTATTGTAACTATCTCCTGCTGTCAAGGGGAAAAGATTAAATACTCAAGTATATGTAGCTTTAACACCATTTAAATGTGTACACTCAAAAGCAAAAATGAAGAAAGTCATTGGGATTAAAAAAGTATTAAAGGTCAGTGCTATTTCACTCACATTATATTAGCTTGAACTTTCAAAGAAACTGATAACAATCAAGAGATCAAGTTAGGAAATTATGTTAATGCTAATGTCTGTTTATAAGCTTTTAGGATAAAAAAATAGTCATTAGTTTCCTCTTTTAGGGGCATCCTGAGAAAGAGCTATTTGAAATATTTTCTTTAACCAGAAATAACAATGGTGCCCAGGTCTTTCCTTAGTGCGCACCCCTGCCTCCTTCTTGCCTGCTCATGCCCTAATACAGAGCACAAATATGCCCCTGGAAACAGTGATTAGCTAAGATCAGATCACTGAATTGAATAGGTAAGTTTATAACTGAACAAATAAACTTCATGTCGAAATGCAGTTACTGGTGGGAAAGAGATGGTTCAAAAATATCCCAACAGTTTTGTCTGTAAGGACCCCCCTCACTCATGTGTTAATATGAGATTGGATGACAGTTGTTATAAACACCATAAAAGAAATTAGAGCTGTACAGATATTTAGTTAGATTGAAATATGAGGTAGGTTTTTAGACTACACTTCTATGATGTTTCAAACTTTTTGATGGCTGGGTAATCTCATGAATATCACATTGGAAGTAGAATTGCAAATAGTATTATTGTGCATTTTTGAAGAGCTTTGTATTACATTGTTGGATCTTTTAATAATTTTGTGGAACTATTATTTTCATTTATCTTATGAAAAATATGAGCCTTGGTTACATGAATTATATTCACCAGGGCACATACTCAGTTATTAGACACTAGAACGTGAATTTAGAGCTAGGTCTTTTCAGCCTCAAAGTCAACAGTCTTCTCACTAAAGTAGACCTTAGGGAGAGGAAGTGAACTCTGTCCTAGGCCCATAGTGCATGGATCCAAGGAATGCTTTGCAAACCTTGCTGTGAAAAGCAGACCTGTTGAAGAAGACGCTAAGAGGACTGTGAGGATGTGGAGAGATCTCTTTATGACAGAACCATTATAGTCTAATACTACTTACTGCTACTGTACCATAAGAGATAACAGATGGAAGTTCTTCAATGTGGGATACCAAGAATAAAAGAAATATGAGAAATATCCCACAATGAACCAAAATAGAGTGGGGAGATTGAGGTCTTTACAGTTATTTGCTAATTCATTACGATCCTATCTCCATTTAAAAAATGGAAGCAGTGGGTTATACCATTTATTTTTAGAGGTTGGAAAATCATAGTAATGTACATATTAACCTAAGACGACCTCAAACCTGAACATCACTGTATATTTTTGTGGAACATGAAATTTGGAACACACAAGTATGATGAGGAAGTACTCGTGTGTAAACTGTCTAAAAGCAATAGCATTTTATTCCCAGTGTTTATCAATACCCATTCAGGTTGTATGCCTTCAGGAAATAAAAAATAGAGGGTTTATTTAATTGAGATATGTGTTCAATCATTCACTTAAACTAAAAAGACATATTGTCTATAAAGAGTCAGACTTTATCCTGAATAGCTAGCTATACAGCACAGGTAAAACCCATCCAAAGCAAAACAGAAAAAAAAAAAAAAAAAAAAAAAAAAAAAAAAAAAAAAAAAAAAAAAAAAAAAAAAAAAAAAAAAAAAACCCAGACTTTTAAAAATCAAAGGTGACAGAATTAGAAGAAAAAGTCATTGAAACGACCAGTGAAATATAATCACTGTGTTTAAATAAGTAGATGAATATATGGATATCAGAAGAATTAAGCGTATTTTTTTAAAAAAAAAAAAAAAAACTTGAATGGCAGCTAAGTTTGTTTGTGCAATTCTCTAATCCTAAACAAAACTGATGAAAAATAATCTCGGTGAAATTCAAAGAAATAGCACTACCTGCAGATGGTGAATGAGTTAAATATCTTAGATAACCAAAAGTCAAAAAAAGAAATGAAGAAAAAATGAGAATAATGGAAAATCAAATGACATCAATTATTTAAGTTAGCAGTTTGAAAGTCAATTAGAAGACAAAGCTGTCAAGTTCTATCAAACGAAGACTCCGAATATGCCGCTGAAAGTGTGCTTTCAAAACAGACATACAGATCAGGTTCAAAGCAGGGCGGAGATGTGCAGCACACACACCGCTCAGAGCAAAGATGAGGCAGCTACATTAACATCGGAAAAGGTCGGCCTCAGAGATGAGAACAGGAGCGGATATAAGAGGGGCATGAGCAGTGACAGAGGAACAAGTTACTAAGAGGACATGAAAGTACAAAGTTTAAAGTTATAGGCAAGCTCACAATTGCTGTTAATGATTTCAACACTCTCACAAAACTGATACAAGAAGGAGACATATAATTACTTTAGAAATCTTCAACAACTCCTAAGCACCATACTTAATAATGATGGAGAGCCTTATCAACAGCAGTATACACATGGAACTGTCTGAAAAGCAAAGTGTATTGAGATTCATAACATGTGGTTCAATAAGTTGAAGAAAACTGTGGTTATATAATGTATCATGTCTTCTTACAATGAAATTAAACTATAAACCAACAATCAAAAGATATCTGAAAAAAAATCTCAAAATATTTTGGAACCAAATGACATATTTCAACATAATTCATAAACTTTGAAAGGATTTTCAACTGAATGGAAGTGAAAGTACAGTGGCCAGGGAGATAGCTCAGTAGAATAAGTGCTTGCTTGGCAAGCACAGAGTCCTGAGTTCAGTCCCCCATACAGCAAAATAAAATAAAATAAAATAAAATAATAAAACAAAACAAAATAAAATAAAATAATAAATAAAATCAATGAAAGTACACTACATCCATGTATGCAGGCTGTAAAGCAGTTTGAAAGGGATGTTTCTTGCCTTAAATATTTTTAAGAAATGATAAAGTATCAAATCAATGCTGTAAGCTTATAACTGTAGAAAATTGGAAAAGATAAGCTAATTAAACTCAAAGTAAGAAACAGAGAGAAACGAAGGGTAGAAATTAGTTAAATAGGGGAATGCCAGCTGAATGGTGCATTAAGTCATCCATAGCTCTGCCCACTGGGAAGATTTCAGTCATCTTCATCTTTATCTCTGAGTGGGGCTGGCATGTGAAAGCTTACCAAACCACTGAGAAGCAAACAACCATTTTCCTCCTTTCACTAAACATGTGTACCTTCCCAGTATGGACATAGATAGGAGCTACGAGAGAGGCAGTATTATCAAATCTAGTGTTTTGTGTGGGAGTGAGGGACCACGTGCTTCTCTGGTTATTTGGGCTCTTTATCCCTACTCCTGCCTGTTCTCAGCTGCACCAATCTGTCTTATGAAGGGTCCTGTTGGGAATGCTTAATACTGTGCTTTTGTGGGTCTGATATAACCCAGGCCATAACAAGCATTTTAGGCACATTTGCACTTGATGTCCCATGGTCAGATTCTCTTTTTTTCTACCAAAGTTCTATTTCACATTAAGAGCTGTTTTTTGAATTATGTGTACTTCTCTGCTGCATATGGCATGGCCGTGTTACAGAACATTATTTATGTTGTGGTTTTCCACCTAGATTTGCCATTTACCCTGAACAATATTTTAGGTTTATATTTCTACTTTCAGAGGATTTATCAGAGTGTATGGTCTAACAGGTAGGGCTGCTTGGCTACTTGTATCAGAAGTTGAATCTGCTACAGTTCCCCTTTCTGCTGTGGGCTCCACTCAGAACTAGAAGCTTCTGATGTCCCTCAGAGCATGGATCAAAGCCATATTTTAGTGTAAGCTACTAGGCCTCTAGCACCAGAGGAGGCTCAGCCTTCCTTCTTGTCAATATGAAATGTATGACATAATAATTTACACTTTACCACGAGGCTTGGTGCGCCTTTGACAACTTGGTGCATGTCTCCGCCTCACTCCGTGCTGTTCACATGAGTTATTCGTTTACATTTTCTTTTTTCTAACTTGTGTGATTACTAGGAGAAGAAATGGAGGCCCTGAAAGCAGGAGTGCACATTCCCTTTATTTAGCAGTTCTAGGCCTTAATAAGTATGAATAAATCATTTCTGCTGTACCAGAATTTCAAGCTCTTCAAGTGTATTGACTTAAATGCCCTATACAAGGCTCTATGATCTGACCCATCCTCTCTGAGGATCCTGATTTTGGTATCTTTCTGGGCTTAGAAATTTGGCTTTCTCTGGTTCTCTGCTGTTCATAACTGCATAATGGGACATTCTATCATCTCCAACCTCCAGTTTCAGTAGATTCTACAGACGTTACCCTGGAGGCTTTCTAAACTGTTCACATTTTGCCTTAAATTAATGATAAATCTCCACACTCTTCTTATCCTCTTCTTTTCTATGCACAAATTGTACCCAGCAGCAGTGGTCCAATTCATCAATTTAGTTGCCCTTTTCCTTTTCATTTTCCCAGAACTTCTACTATACCTTGAGTCCAAATGTGCATAGTATTGTACTCATCACAGTTCAATACTAATCAAAACTTTGATATTAGCTCCAGCATAATGCCAGGGATCAAGGACTCCAAATCTGACAAGTGATGTGTTCTCACTGCCATTCAACTGTAAGTGATTGGTTTCCCAATACTCTTTGGATTGGTCCTCCAAATTTGAGTTCTGGATTACAGATTATCAGAGAGTGAGACTAGAATTCAGGATGTGTGCACTCAAAGGAATAATGCCTATAAGTATCTGAGGGCTTGGCAAAGGGAGGAATTGAAGCATCACAGAGCCACAAGAGAGACTCAACCAGGCCCAGGGGTAGTCTGGAGCTGGCTGATTGTGAAACATCTCCCTGAATGAGGCAAAGTGAGAGGACCTATCTGTCAGAACAGTAACTGCTCATCAAAATGCTTTATCTCCTAGGGTAAGGCATAGCCTTTGAGAGGTAATGTTGCACCTTCCACAGAAGCAACCTTAGCTGCCAACAGGGACCAGAAGCTGTTAAATGGATGTCTCAATCCTGCAGAAGAGATACAGACTGGCTAGCAAGTTGCCTGTCCCAACATCCAAACACTGTGAAATGCCAGAAGCCCAGAACCACAGAAGTAGGGAAAACAGTGCCTACCAAAACTAAGCAACTATGCTTGAACTCAACAGAATGACTTGGGACGGTAAATCAAGCAGTTGAGCAGGAGAATGGAATTGTCCAGTTCATTTGGATGTGGAGGAAAATTAAATGCAAATCAGGGGTGCAGATTAGTAGGGAGACTCTTGATTCCTGGATGGTGCTATTCAGCAGGACCCTAAGGTGTTTTTCTCCAGCCACTGTTACTCCCTGTGTGTAGTCTGTTTCTCTGCATGTCTAAGAATGATGTGAAAAATGAGACCATGTGCACATAATAAATTCTATTTATCAGTTTCATTTCACTTCTTTTTTATTTGTTTTATTGGGCTTCAATTTTGTCCTTAAGCCCCAAAAGCAGTAAGTCTAGCAACAACTTCTGAAAGATTCCTTTAAGATCTTCTCACTTCATCTAACTGCATACTTACTACTTCTCCTTTCTTCAACTTCTATTCCTCTTTTGGTGTGTCCTATGGCTCCGTTCCACAAATATTTCAGAAAAACTGTGAAGTATCTTATCTCTGCTTCTGAATCCCACATTTGTTGGGCTCTTGATGTTTACTCGGGTATCAGGATTCCATAAATCACAGATGGATGTCTGATCCCCAAAATTTTTCAGATTTCTTTTTGATGTTCCCTGCAGAAGTGCAAACATGATTCACTGTTTGCTTTTCTGGCCCCCACATGTGACTAGAATGAATATGGTGTTGCCTTTGGCACTGAGCATCTCAGTAAACTTGTTATTTTTCCTTCACTTTCTGTGTATGTCCATCTCAAGCAATGAGATACCACTCATGGCGAATTAGATAGGAATAAACTCTGAGATTGGTTCAGTGTCTTTTTCCATCCTTCCTCTACATCAATATGACAGGCAGAATATCAGTCTCTAGAATAGTTTGGGTCCTAAATGTCTCCCAAATGTTCGTGTGCTAAAGGCTTAGTCTCCAAAGTAGCACAACTTTTAAGAAATGGGGCCCTCCTCTCTGTTTCTCTTGCTTCCTGACCGAGAGATGAATAGTCTCACCATAGAAAGTGCTACTGACATCACTCACTATCCTACCATGGGCCCTTTCTAAGGAGAAGCACTTATGGATTATAATTTCCAAAGTTGTGAGCCCAAGCAACCCTTTTCTCTCCAAAAGTTAATTAACTCAAAATTTTTTGTTATAGTGACAGAAGCTTAACTGACAGAGCCTCTAAAAATATTCTTAGCCTAAACTCCAGAGCCTGTTAATATGTTGTTCTATGTGCCAGGGGACATTTAAGGTTATAGTTTAAATTACATTTGCTAGTTAACTGATCTTAGATGCAGAGATTACTCAGAAATAACCGAGTGTGGAAGAAGAAGACAGGTATGTCACAAAGAAGATGTTGTAAAAATGCAAGCAAATATTGGAGAGAAATAGTCACTGGTTATGAAGATAAGACATAGAGTAAGAGTGGTCTCTAGGAGTTGGCAAAGGCTAAGAAATAGATTCTCCTTGTTTTAGCTACTTTTCTCATTACTGGAACAAAGTACAAGTTAAGGGAGAAAAGATTTATTTATCTCACGATTTCTAGAGGTTTCAGTCCATAATTGCGGGCTCCAAAACAGGGTGGCATGGCAGGTAAGAACAGTTCATGGCATGGCAGGCAGCAGGCAACAACAGCAAGCAGCGGCAGCAGCCTGCCTTTTCTTTCCTTTTCAATTCTAGCCAGGTCATAAGCATACTGATTGGTGACACCTATACCCAGAACTATGCTAATTCTAATCAGTAGACAAGTTTTGTACCACTCCTCCTTAATCCTAGTATCATACAGCATAGATCTGGCCAAGTCTAAAAAGGCCACCTGTGACCACATAAAGCTTTAGACAGACATCTAGACACAAGCTATAATATGGCCCTAGAGCCTCTTGGACAGTCTGGCCAAGTCCTTGATTTTATTCCAGAAAGAACCATTTTAGACTTTTAAATTTCAGGACTGCAATATATCTGTATATGCTATAAGCTATGCAAGTTTAAATAAATTTCTACAGCTCAATAACACATTCTGACTCTAGTTACTCTTTTTTCTTTTCAACAATTTCTTAGGCAAATGAAATTACAATAATGGATCTGGTATGTCCATTCCACTAGCTGCCTATGTGTCTGGACATGATGGTGTAGACATGATAATCCACCCAATCTTTCAGGTAAAGATTCTCAATCTGTTTTGTTTGTTTTGTTTTGTTTTGATTTTTGGGAAAGGTCTATAGGATGTTCAGAGTCTCACTATTAGATCTGAATCATAGTGATTTGCCTGTTTACAGACTCTCAGAAACAGTGATTATAGGCATGTGCCAGTACACCCTGTCTCGATTGCTATCTCAGCATGTCCCAGTGACAGCGCTGGCATGAGAGTCCTGGGGATCAAATAGATTCCAAATTTTTAACATATCTGTTTGTTTACCAACCCACATTACCATTACTATTAAATAAGGAATGTGGGCAGAACCTGGAAGATGCATTGTTCACACTACTTTAGGTATAGCTCTGAGAAGTGAAATAATCTTTGAAGACAAAGTTTAGAAAGTTGGAGAGACTATATAATAGTACGGATTTTTGACACTATATGTGTGGCATTGTAAACTAGAAGTAAAAAGACAAGCCAGCGACCGGATGCATACAAAAACAGAATTCATTTTGCCAAAATATGCTGTTCTACGAATCAGTGGTCCTTGGTATTAGTTTTGTCAAGGCCATGGCATCCTATAAAGCAAGTATTACGATTGACTTGCTAAGTGAAGGTGGGTTTCTGGTGAGTTAAGAAAATAGCTATGGACTGGAGTTTTAGCTCAGTAGTACAGCCCTTGGCTCTGGTACAAGAAGCTCTAAATTTTATTCCATGAACCACCCACAGAAAAGAAAGTAAGAAGGAAACAAAGAAAGAAAGGGGGAAAATATGTGAATATGTCTTATGATTCGTTAGCAAATATTAGTAGGATCTAAAGTAGAAGAAGAAAACTTGGAAAATGGTTTTCATATTTGTTGAATCTCTTCATTAGTAAATTGTTTGAGATATTCAAAAGAACCTATAAAATATCTGCATTTAGAAAAATCAAGTCAGAAAAAATTCCAAATTTAAAATTTACCATCATTTCAATAAATATTTGTTTGACTAAATTTGACTTGCTATATGCAGTTTATGCTGAACAAATCAATGCAAATATTTTGTTAGGATCTAAAGTTTGAAATCACATAGCTTTCAGTATAGTTTCTATTTTCAAGCCAGAGTTTTTCTAAACCAGCTATTCAAATATAACTTTTATGCTCTCCCATTTGTATAATATTTTGTTATTACTAATATTTTACTTAAGGAAACTATTTTTACTTCATAATATTGAAAACAATGCATGTTTAACTACCAGAAATGGAGAAAAGGGTTTTTTTCCGAAGTAGAAATAGCAGTAAATCATAATGAAAGTAATGTTTTTGTTTTTATTTTTTCTCCTACTAGAGTATTGAGTTAGTTGATTTCTCTTAAAAATGTCAGATAATACGCAAGTTTTAGAGAACTGCAAAACATGTACAACTCTAGTAAAACTAGTGATCGAATTTTTACTAACGCTAATTTGGATTTAAAGAAGGTGAAAAAAAATGGCATTATTGATTTGTTCTTTAATGTACTCTATAATGATATCAAGAAACTAAACAAAATAACTTCAGGAATATTAGGAATTTTGGAAATGCCATTTACAATTATTTAATTTTGATTTCTGACTTGGTTCCTGACTTGGCCATTTCTCAGTACTACTACCCTGCATAGATCTTGAGAAAGAATGGTCTTCAGCAATCACATACCTTTCAATATTTTGGAAGACTTATACCTTATATTTAATCTCTAACTCTATATAAATTATCTGACTGATAGAAGACAATCCAAACTACAGTTCCTCCTGTTCTGACAAAACTCCTAGAATAAATCCCAAGGGTAAGGATAGTAGTTAGTCTTTTTATGTCACTTGTCATCATTGGTTTATAGATTCTTTTCTGGTCTTTAAGAAATTCAGACCTAACCATTTTATCCAGAAGAAGTTCTCAGGCATTGTTTTCAGTGGCCTGAAATTCTCTGAAATGACTACTCTCTCTTCTAGCTCCCTGATGCTTTACTGTGGTCAAGAGGCAGGTAGACTATGCAGAGTTGGGTTTGTCATCATGAAATTCCATAGTTGTTCTTTGTCCTGGAAATATTTCACTTCTCCATTGAACTTGAGAGAGAATGCTTCAGGGTATAGCAGTCTGGGCTGGAATTTGTTTCTTGCAAGACTTGAAGTACTTTGCTCCATGCTCTTCTTGACTTGATGGTTTGTAAAGAGAAATCTGATGTTCTCCTAATGGGTTTTCCTTTAAATGTGATCTGTTTCTTTTCTCTAGCAGCTTTTACTATACTGTTCCTGTGCTGAATTTCTGGGATCTTGACTATTATATATCTGGATGTGTTTTCAATTGGGTTAATGTTATTTGGAGTTCTATATGCTTCAGTTACTGAATGTCAAATTGTTTCACCATATTTGGGAAGTGTTCTGCTATTACTTCTTCCCATATTCTTTTTTAAAATATAATATTTTTATTGTTTAAATTTAACAGTGGTTATATTACATATTTTCATCATCAGATCAGTTTAGATTAATACATATAGGTATATAAGATTGATCAAACAATTAGACATTAACCTTTCTAAATCAACATTACATTTTTTTTCTTTTCCCCTTTCTTTTCTTTGAAAGTTGACATATTGCATATTGTCCTCACAATCATTGTACAGAGTACAGTGTGTGGGCATGACCCACCTCCCTATTGGTGTTGCTTAGAAAAAAAAAAGTAAAAGAATACACTTCTCTTTGGACTAAGAGGAAGCAGATACATACACAGTCAAATGTTTTGCAATTGCAGTGGGCCACTAGTGAAGCTTGTGGTGTTGCAGGCTATTGAATCTAAGCCTCCTAAAACTCATCTCACCAATCTAGCTCTGCGTTTCATGCATTGTAATTAAGCACTTTTTTTCTTGCTGGGTGGTCAAGGGCAAGTCGAAGCAAGACCTGTATAACAAAACATTCATTTTTTTTGGTATCTTCCAGGGTCAAATCCCCTCAGGATTAAGTTTGGGACCATAGACAGTACTTTGTAGAACTATTATTATTGTCTGCCTTCGGGACGAGTCACGGCCTTTGCTTGGCCATTTTGCTTTCTGTGAAAGCCTGAGAGAATGTTTTTCTCTGGGTGACTGTCCTTAGACGCACTATAGTTCATTCATCCCTTTCCTCTGAGGTCCCATAATTTCCTTGACCAGAAAATTTGGGACACCTCTGAGTTATAGGATATTACAGCACAGTTTCTCTTATATCCTGGGTCCTTATTGACCTTGAAGGGCTAGGGCCAAAATATTGGCTATCCTTATAGCCCTTCTTTTTCTCCAATTTTTGGTCTGTTAACTTACATTCGTAACCCTCCAGCAGAAAAGCTTGTGATACTATTACTCTATAACATAGGTACTTGAGCTTATCATCACTGGCTTTCTGAGTATCAAATATCTTTGACTTAGCTTGGAAATGATATTTTCTGACCATCGTTGATATTCTAATAACTTTTCATACAATGTGATATAAGCAGTTACACAATTTTGACACAGATATTTGGAAATTCATGGAAATACAAAATTGTAGCCTGTCAAGACCATGGTATTTGGCCTAGTCTCTGTCTCAGTTACTTTTCTTTTGTTGGTGGGACAAATGCCTGACTCTTAAAATTAGGGAAGGAAAGTTTATTTAGCTCACAGTCAGTGGAGGTTTCAGTCCATATTCTGCTGGCTCCAAGGAAAAGTAGCATAGCAGAAAGCAGCTGTTTATGACAATGGCAAAGAGCAAGAGCAAAATTGAAGAGTAGCAGCAACAATGGCAACAGAGAGCAAGTCTGTCTGCCTTATATTGCATTCAGGTTATCTGCCCCAGGCTGAGTGTAGCATTTATACCCATATCTCAGCAGCACTCACACCCATAATTCCAGTACATCATGAGTTAATCACAAACTCTAGGAGTACGCCCCATGATTGCATGAGGATTTGAGGGGAACAACTAGATGCAAAAGTTAACACTCATTCACAGGTCCTCATCCTGGGTGCAAACTTGATTCACATGGTGAGTTCTGTTTGCTTTATTTTTTGCTATTGCTGGCTCCTGTTCCTAGAGGTTTTTGTTTTTGTTCTTATCTACTTAGAAATTATGTCTGAGTATCAGTTCTGATGCCTCAGGCGATTTCAGTGTGAGTACAATACTGAAAAGTTCATGGAACACTTTCAAGAGATTATCGGATTGGATTTTTGACTCCACAGAACTATTCTATAGGCAGGACTATTTTATTAGGACCTACCTAATAAAACACATTGGATCTGGTTGAGCCTTACTTCCTGTCCCATAACAAGACAAAGTCGTTGATCAGTTTCTCCCTCTGAACAGCCTATAGGAATAAACCTATGTGGTTAAAGCAGCATCCACAGTAGCACTACATGTATCTCCAAGGCCATCAAAACCAATTATATCTGTGATTGCTAGTAGGTATCAATGTTAACAAAGTCAAACTTTCTGAGAACTGCTAATCCAAAGTCTATTTTTTAAAAGTGAGTTTCCAACATAAGAGAAACCATGTGACATTTAATCTCATGTGTTTGATTTATTTCACTTAGTGTTATGTCCGCAAGACACATCCATTCTTTTACAAATGATTCAAGTTTAATGTTCTCTATGGCAGAGTACTCAATATATTAATACACTGAAGAGCAAAATAAAAGATAGAGGACAAGGAAAGAGAGATTTTTTTTTTTTGCAAGGGAGAAAATGATTAAGAAAGGAAGAGGAGAAGAAACAAAAAATATGGAAAAATAGTTAAGATGTATCATGTGCACATGCCAACTCCTCATGATTAATCATTGTGTATGGCGGACATATATTAGTAAAGATAAAATTAAATGAAAAGTATGGGGCACATAAGTAATATTTTTATAAAGATACAAGCTGAAGGAGCAAACCATATCTGCAACATGACCATCTCTACAGTAACATAGAGATAAAATTGAAGGTCAATTGGTGTCCTTCGAAGTGGGTCAGCTATGGACAGAGCCCAGGGAGGGCTGCTTTCTGTTACTTGGGAGTCCCAGAGAGCTGGGACTCGAGGTTGAAGATAGCGACTCATCCTGCAGGTGCCCTCTTCTTGAACTATGGACAGAGCCCAGGGAGGGCTGCCTTCTATTGCTTGGGAGTCCAAGAAAGCTGGGGCTCAAGATTGCAGATAGTGGCTCATCCTGCGGGTACCCTATTCTTTGCTCCCTTGCAATGTGATACCAATGGTTGCCTCCACCCTGCTTGAAGTGTTATCAGTTAGCACAGTCCTTAGCTATTTTTTTTAACCCTGAATAAAAAGAAGAGACTTCTGAGGCTCTGGGCTACTTGGAGTGAGAACTCTGAAACCTCTGAAGCTACATTCATCAGGTCTTCTCATCATTTCTTTCTGCACTGACACATAACATACAACACATCTCATAGCAGAACAAAAAGATCAATGAAAACAATCATGCAGTAAGCACTGAATACTCTGTTTGCATGGGATTGTCACCGTGGTTCAAACTATATAGTTCAAGCAAGTCATATGGCCGAGGGTAAAACCAAAAAGTGTAGGAGGTGCTCCTTCTACAAGGAGGAGCTCTACAGGTACAAATGAGAGCATATTAAGTTAAATAAATGTAATCAGAGTTGTCCAATTCACAACCAAAAAAGTTAATATGGGATTTGAATCCAGCTCTCTTTGATGGTCAACCACTGTACAGTGTTTTATTTCTCTGAGTTGCTTTCATATATGGAACCAGTAATTTGTCTAGTCTTCAGTTCTTCCTTCTCATCCCTTGTGTAAGCATCCCCCTGGATTTAGCATCTCGTTTAAGTAAATAATGTTTGAATGAATGCACCTTTGACTTAGCTGAAACTATCATTCTTTGCCCTCTGATCAGGTTACTTATCTGTATGGAGGACGACCTGCATGAGTCTCCTTGAAGGAGGAGCAATTGTCTTCATTTTGGCTGAACCTGACCCTATTTCCATTTATCAAAACATACAGAACTGGCTAGAACTTTTCCTTACCTTTCAATTGGCTTAAAACAATTCATATGGGTCCAGTTAAGCTGGTGATATATAGTGTTTGAAGCAATGTTTCCCTGGGACCCTATTGTTCCTTTATTTAAGCCAGGACAAGGGTGGGATGAAGATCCAGTGTTCCATGCTGCCAGCTGGGATCAAATGAGCCTTGAGATAGAGGCTATAGCTTCCTGGAGCTTGACCATCAGATGTGAAACACCTATTCCAAAATACTAGACATTATCTCAGTTGTGTTATGCAGATTATTCTTTCTGCATATCCTTCCCTCAGCATATCATAGAGGTGATTTCATGCCTCCTACCTAGCCCAATTCACAACACTCACCTATAGCCTACCATTCTCAGTCACCCATGTGTAGGCCACTAACATTTTCACAGATTAATAAAACCCAAATTTGGCCTTTTGTTGCAGATAGCCATCATCATGGCTGGGCTAAAGACCCATTGACTCCCCATAATTACAAATTTGTCTTAGTGTTTTTATTCTTGCTTATAGTTGCATTGGAAGTGGTAGATTGTAACCCACTCACTAGAATTCCAATAACGTTTCTATCGGATTATAAATATAAACTTTCTGTGAATAGCAAGAATTGGGAAGTATTCTTTGTAGTGATCTTCCATTCAAGGAATGGAAAAATTTTAATATATTTCTACCATTTTTACTGCACCAATCAAGGAAAAGCATTCTCACATTCAGTAGAGACAGGAAGCTTCATTACTGTGTTAAGGAAGTTTACAGGGATCAAATTTTAGCAGCAAGGCCATAAGCCCCAGAGAACTGTATTTAATCTTGGACAAGAACTGTTTCAAGATGATTTCCTGCCAGAAACAAAACCTTTTTGGTAGTAGCTAAACATGCTCCACAGAAAGTCTTGTTTACTACTGCTCTCCAGAGAGCAACTGGGTGAGATCCTGTCAGCACATTTGGATCATCTCAGAGTTGGTTAGCGCCTCTAAAACCTACCCACTCATGTCGTCTTTCATCACTCGTAAAGAGAGTCTGCACTTTAACGCTTCGCACTTGTTTTCCAAGCAGCAGAATCTTTCAAACTTTATTTCCAAACAGAAAATATGTTTACTATGATACAAGCCAGCTTCAGTCATGCCTTGTTGGTTCTTTAGTTATTTATACATATGAACTACTTGTCTCTTGTGAACACCAATTTGGTTCTTTTTTGACAAAACCACCTTCTGGCTTAGGTTAAGTTTATTTTTCTAATGAATGTTATTGGAAAAGAAAATAAGTCAGTAGGCTAAAGCTAGCTTTGTCACCAATGCTTTGCAGATTGTGGGCTCAGTTCCTACCCTTAAAGGACATGATTGTATATCCCACTAGTCTATGAGAAGTCTTCTCTAGTTAGCAACATATAAATCCTTAGATCTATTAGAGCCAAGTGAAAGTAAGGCAATGCCATTAAGTAAAAGTGTAACATAGATCCAGAACCTGGAACAGTGGACACACAGGTAAGAACTCTTAGCCTGAAAACCCCTTGCCACTACAACTTCTTCCGCTCTCAGAACCTAGCACTGGCATCTGCTGTGGAACCCTGCAGCAAAGTTCCCAAAGGAAGGCTGGGTGTCAGAACCTCCCAGCTAATCCGTGAACTGAACATCTCACCAGTGGAGCACAGTAGGCTCACTTCCACAACCTGCAGCAGGAAGAAACTCAGCCCAGCAGCCAAACCTAGGCAAGCGCATCTCGACAAGATCAAATCTGGTAGATCCAGACCCAAATATGAGTAGGCGCTCACAGCATAACTTCACCAAAGTTCTACATTAAAGGTCAGAAGACTGTCCTGTACAAAACGCCAAAAAAGAAGGAGCAAGATACAATCTCAGGCCCCAAGCCCACCCAGAACAAATGCAGAAGACAACAGCATAGAAGAAAATAGGAATCAAACAGCTGAAATCTCTGACTTAATAGCATCTGAAGTAAAGAAACAAATGCAGAAACATAGAGAAATTCAGACAAGATATAACATTCTAAGTAAAAAAAATCTCTGAATTAATAGTTTCTAAAGTAGAAAGATAACTGCACAATAGTATAAAGGAAATCAGATCAGAAATGTCCTGTGTAGTAAAAAAAAAAAGACATCTCTGAATTAATAGCATCTGAGGTAAATGAACAACTGCAGAAAGATAGAGAGGAAATCAGAGCAAGAATAATCTCTGAAGTAGAAAAAGAAAGGATAACTATAATTAAAGACTTAATAAATGCTTCTAAAGAACACATCGATAAAAAGGAGAGGAGAATAGAAAAATGATGGAATCCTTGAATGAGAAATATAGAGAAGGAATAGATCACATGAAGCAGTTTCAAAGAGATATACAGGACAATAAAATCTCAATCACAACCTGGCAACAACATATGAACAAAAGTGAAGATATAGTTTCAGATGTTGAAGTCACAGTTAGTAAAAAGGTAAGAAAGGATCTCTTAAACACAACTAGGATGCAGGGAAAAAAAAAAAAACAATTCAGCATCGCAAAGATGAACAATGTGAGACTAATAGGCATGATCAAGAAAGAAGTCAATGCAAATGATATAAAAAGAATATGGGCAGAAATGATAGCATAAATCTCCCCAAATTTGATAAAATAATTTGGTATTCAGGTAACTGAAGTATATAGAACTCCCAATAACATCAGCAGAGACATATAGTAGTCAAGATTCCAGAAACTCAGCACAAGAATAACATACTAAAAGCCTCTAGAGAAAAGAAGCAGATCACATTTAAAGGAAAACACATCAGAATAACAGTAGATTTCTCTTTACAAACTATGAAGTCAAAGAAGAAAATGGATCTGAATGCTTCAAGTTCTCCATAAAATAGATAGATAGATAGATAGATAGATAGATAGATAGATAGATAGATAGATACCAGCCAAGACTGCTATATACCACAAAACTCTCTTTAAAGTATGATGAACAAGTGAAATACTTCCATGACAAAGACCCACTAAAGAATTTCATGATGTGAAAATCAACCTTACACAGACTACTCAAAAATATTTTAGAGAGGGACAAAATTGACCCAAACTCCATGAATGAAAACGGAAAGAACCCAGATTAAGGTAGCCAACTAAACACAGGAGTAAAAGGGGTAAATAATAATAGGTAAAAAGGATGTCAAACATAAATCAATACATTTCAATTATAACCACTAATGTAAATGGACTTAATTCTCCAATTAAAAGAAATAGACTGGCACAGTAGATTATGAAGCAAAATTCTGCAATATGCTGTATATAAGAAACACACTTAGCTCATAAAGAAATTTATAGGCTGAAGGACAAAGGATAGAAAACAATTCTACATGCTCCACCACTCAGAAAGAAACAAGAGTAGCAATCTTGTTTGCAGATAGTACGAACTTCAAAACCAAGATTGATTAAAAAAAAATTAAAAAGGCCACTACACACTGGTTAGGGGAAAAATTCAAGATAAGGGGTAACACTTATAAATATGTAGGCACCCAGCATGGGAGCATCCAGCTATATAAGACAAATCTTAATGGACATGAAAAATCTAATATCCAATACCACAATCTTAAATGGAGAACTTAACAGCCCTTTATTCCAAAAAAATAGGCAAACAGACAAGACATTAGCAAAGGAATAGCAGATATCAAGTAGAATGTTGAACAACTGGACTTAATGGACATATTTAGTGTTCCACCAAATCACTTTTTCCCCCCTTTTTTATTAATTTTAAATAACAATGTATAACAATGGGATGGTTTCAAAACACATTAGTAGTACATTTCAATATTTGATACAATGCATATTGTTGTCATCCTACTAGTTGTACAGAGCATAGGGTGTAGGTGTAAAAGGCTTAAATCAGTTAAATCTAACATTGCCAGTTTTACCAATAACACACTGTGATTATCAGTCATTGAATTATGTATACAGCTACTTTCTCTCAGTTCAATGAGAAGAACTTTGGTTCTACCAATAATGATTTGAACAATTGCAACAGGAACCCTTTCTGAATATACAGTTTTGTAGTTGCACATGAGACATTTTCTAAAATATACCATATACTAGTCCATAGGTCATGCTTAAGAATTTGAAAGAAAAAAAGAAATTATCCCATGCATATTATCTGGTCACAGATCAATTAATCAAAATAAGTGACAAAAGACTCCACAGGAACCCCAGAAATATAGGGAAATTAAACAATACCTTCATGAGCAACTAGTGGATCACAGATAAAATTAAACAGTATTTCCAATTTAATGAAAATTCAAACAAATCTACCGAAATTTATGGAATACAATTAAAGCAGTTCTTAGAGGAAAATTTATAGTTGTGAACTCACACACATGAAAACAGAATGGGAAGAAGTAAATACTCTAATGCTGCACATAAATCATCTAGAAAAGGAAGAGTAAACAAAACCCAAAGCCCAAAGACAGGAGAAAATTATAAAGATTGCAGCAAAGAGTAATTCAATTGAGACAAAGAAAACAATACAAAGAATTAATGAATCAAAAAGCTGATTTTTTGAAAGATTAAACAAAATTGATAAGCCCCTAGCTAACCTCATCAAAAACAGGAAAGAAAAAATCTCAAATTCAAGCAATTAGGGATGAAAAAGGTAAAATTATCACACCCACTGGTGATTCAGAAGATCACTAAGGGTTACTTTAAGAATCTATAGTCTAACAGAATTAAAGATACAGATGAAATGGACAGAATCCTAAAAAGATACAATTTGCTAAAACTGAATCAAGAAAATGTGAGAACTCTCAATAACCCAATAACAGCCAATGTAATACAAAATGTAATAAAAGAAACCCCTACAGACAAAGAAAAGTCCATGTCCTTATGGATTCTGCACTGAATTTTATTAGAAATTTACAGAAGATGCAATCTAAATACTCCTGAAATTATTCAATTAAATTGAAAAGGGAGCAATCTTCCCAAAATCATTCCTGGAGGCATCTATTATACTGATGCCAAAAACAGAGAAGCATGCAACTAAAAAAGAGAACTGCAGGCCTATCTATCTTATGAACATAATTGCAAAAATCACCTATTAAATCCTCACAAAGGGAATACAGCAGGTGATTAAGATTATTCATCATGATCAGGTAGGATTCATCCCAGGAATGCAAGGATGGTTCAACATATGCAAATCTATAAATGTAATACACTACATCAGTAGAGCCAAACCAAAAAGCCACATAATCATCTCAATTCATGAGAAAATGCTTTTGAAAAAGTTCAACACTCACTCGGGTTCAACATCTTGTAGAAAAATGAAATAAATGGCCTTGATCTCAATCTGATGACAGCCATTTATGACAATACAAAGGCTAACATAATTCTAAATGGGGAAAAGCTGAAGTCTTTTTCTCTCTGATCTGGTAAAACAAGGATGTCATCTATTACCTCTCCTATTCAATACAGTTCTGGAAACATTAGTTAGAGCCATTAGACAAGCGAGAGAAATAAAAGGAATAAGAACAGGTAAAGGAGAAATTAAACTATCATATTTGCAGATGACTTAATAGTCTACTTGGCAGACCCAAAAAACACCACCAAGGAGCTACTAGAATTAATATACAAATTGAGTAGCATAGCAGAATACAAAGTCAACGCACAAAAGTCAACAGCATTCCTCTACACAGATAACAAACACACACAGAGAGAAATTAGAGAAATAATACCTTTGAAAATAGCACTGAAGAAAATGAAATACTTAGGAATTAACCTAACCTAAGAAGTAAATGATATATTCAGTGAAAATAATAGTATTCTGAAAAAAGAGATACTATGGGACTCCAGAAAATGGAAAGATATTCCTTACTCCTGGATAGAAAGAACCAACATTATGAAGATTGCCATACTCCCTAAATTGTTATACAGATTTAATGCAATCCCTATCAAAATATCATCAACATACCTCACAGACCTAGAGAAATAATTCCTAAAATTTATTTGAACCAGGCAAGACCTAGAAGAAAAACAATCCTGGGCAACAAACACAAGACAGGAGATATTAAAATTTCTTGTTTAAAATTATACTAAAAAGCCACAGTGATAAAATCAGCATGGTATTGGAAAAAAAATAGACCTGAGGATCAGTGGAATGGATTAGAAGATGCAGAAGCAAATATATACATACTGAGCCACCTATCTTTGACAAAGAGGCCAAACATGTTTACTGGAAGAAAGAGAACCTCTTCAACAAAAGATGCTGGAAAAACTGGCCCTTTACATGCTCAAAATTAAAACTTGACCCATGTCTATCACCATACATTAAATTCAAAGTGGATTAAAGGTCAAAATATTAAAATAGAAACACTAAACCTCCTGGAAGAGAAAGTAGGAGAAAATCCTGAAAACACTGGGGCAGGCAAACAGTTCGTGGACAAAAATAAAAATGCACATGTAACACTTAAAAGAATCAACAATTGGGAACTCTTCATGCTGAGAAGCTTTTGCATGTCAAAAGAAATTACCAACAAAGAAATATACAACACACAAAATTTGAAAAAAATCTTAACTAATAAGTATTCAGACATAGATCTTGTATCTAGAATTTATAAAGGACTAAAAAACATTGTCGTCCCAAAATTTAATGATCCACTCCAGAAATCAGCATTCAAGATGAAGATTTACTGTCAGAGGAAGAAACACTAGAAGCTTATAAATACATGAAGGAATACTCCACATCACTAGCTATCTGTGAAATGCAAATTAAAACAATACTTAGATACTATCTCACCCCAGAGAGAATGGCTATAATGAAGAAATCAACCAACAACAAATGTCGGAGAGGCTGTAGGGAAAAAGGAACACTTCTCCACTGCTGGTGGAAATGCAGACTGGTGCAAACATTATAGAAATCAGTGTGGAGACTGCTTAAGAAACTAGGACTGGAAATCCCAATCAATCCATCTATCTCCCTACTCAGAATTTTCCCAGTAGAACTGGAAACATCATATCATACTGATGGTTGTGCCCCTATGTTAATAGCAACACAACCTATCATAGCCAGCTCTGGGAAACAAGTAAAGTGCCCATTTCCTGAAGACTGGTTGAAAAAAGATGTGGTATTTTTATACAATGGAATACCACTCAGCTATAAAGAATGACAAATTCAAAGACATCATGTATAAGTGCATATATATTGAACATATACTCATAAATGAAAGAAACCAGGGCTACATGTGTAAACATTGCATAGTCTCCCTAGTGTAACAACTTAAAAGAAGAAATAAAAATGAAAAGGCATAACACAGATAAATGGAAATCAAGAACTTAAGGATTAAGCAATGAGGAGATAGCAAACAGAAAAGTTAGAAAACATAGGTATGAGCAAATCCATGTGCTTATATACACAGGATGAATTAGACAATGGTTCTAAGAATTTCTAACAGGTTTTTGACATTGAGGATAGCAATGTGTAATACTAAAACCATGGTTGGAATGACTGTCATTCTGCTTTTTCCGATGTGTACTGCTTGTAATGTCACTTCAATTATTGCTATACTGTTATATAAAAGTTTCTTTTAGAATAGGTGAAAATGGTAATAAAAGAGAATAAGATATAAGGAAAAATGCCATAGGGTTGACCTACTACAATTTTGTATATGGTTAGATTTCTAAATTGCTGTGTAAAAATGTATAACTTTTTTATTCCATTCTATAGGAATTTATTAGAATATCAATGACTGATGGAAAATAGCAGTTCCACATTAAGTCTAAAGCATTTGATATTCAGAAAGACAATGATGTTAAGCTCAAGTATCGATGTTGAAGAGTAATAACATCACTAAGCTTCTCTTCTGGAGAGTCAACAACTTAAATTTTCAGACCAGAAAATTAGAGAAAAAGGAGGGCTACAAGGATATCCAATATTTTGCCCCTAGCCCTTCAAGGTCAGTGAGGTTCAAGACATAAATGAACCTATACTCTAATATCCTATAACTCAGTGTTGTCCCAAATTTTCTGTTCAGGAAGATTATGGGGCCACAGAGGGAAGGGCTAGACCATGTTTAGTGTGTCTAAGGAGAGTCACCTAGAGAGAAAACATTCTCTCAGGCTTTCACAGAGAGAAAACTGGCCAAGCAATGGCCCTGACTTATCAAGACAGATGACACTGACAAAAATTCTACAAAATGCTGTACGTGGTATCAATTAAGTCCTGAGTGGATTTAACTGACCATGCCAGATACAAAAGTTACATGTTTTATCATATAGATCTTGCTTTAACTTAGTCTTAACCTTCCAGAAGAAATGTTTAACCATAAGGCATACAAAGTGAAGCCAGGTAAGTTAACAGAGCAGTGAAAGGCTCAAGTCAACAGCTTTAACAATGCTAGTTCTGCTTATAACCCTACTACTATTATGAAATATTGGACTACGCATACAACTGCTTTATCTTAGCTCAATGAGAAGAAATATTTGTACCAATAGTGTTTAGAAAAGTTATCATGTCTGCATCGTGTACTCTGAACAACTACTATGAAGACAACTATATGTACTATACTAATTATTGTGGCTGTCCTCCTAACATGTTTTGAAACTATCTCATTATTATTTCTTATTTAAAGTAATGTAATTGTAAAAAAACAATGATCTTACCTATTTCAAAATTGAAAAAAAAATATAACTATTCAGTGGAGAAGTCCAGCAGAAACCAGTTTACACAAAAGATCATATTTTATGTCATTAAGATGATTAAGGCTTTTGAATCATCTGACAGGATACCAAACAAACTGAAGATTGCTATCTTGCAGCATCCAAAGTCTTGCTACAAGAGCCTCTTGATGAACTCAGTAATATTCTTTAGATATAGCCACATCCCAATTTCTACATTTTTACAATCAAAGGGGACATTACAAATATGAATAATAATCTTAAAATGAGTGTCATAGTTTAGATTATCCAGTGCTTCAAAAGAGTAACCTAGAAAGAACAAGAATAAGAGAAAACAACGTAGAGACTGATGCAAGAATTTGAGTGATGTGCTTTTGAGGTGGAGAAAGGGCCTTCAACAGAGGAACCCATGAAGCCACTAGAAGCTGAAGAAGTCAGTGAACCTGAATCTTCTCTCAGATCTCCTGCCTCTGCCAATGATTTGATTTCAACCCATTGAAAGTGATCTTAGCATTTTGACTTTTGAGCCACAAGAGAATAAATTCATGTAATGTCACTTGATTTGTGTTAGTTTGTTACTGCAACATTTGCAAACCATACCAAGAGGAATAACATGTACTACTCCAATTGGAGAAAAAAAACAATGTCATCTTAGCTATATGCAGCTTATGATATAAGATAAGTTCATTTTTCCACAACTCTTTATTGAAATAATCATCAAACTTAGTGTCTAAGTTACTTTTCTCTTGTTCCTGGAACAAAATATCCAACACCCAAAATTAAGGAAGGAAAAGTTTATTTAGCTGACATTTGTGGAGCTTTCAGTCCATAATCAACTGGCTCTGAGGCAGAATAGCACATGGCAGAGTAGCATTTCATGGCACACCCATAAATCCAGCAACCCATACACCCATAATCCCAGCATTGGATCAGGAATTAATCACAATCTCTAGAAGTCCAGCCCAGTGACTACATGAGGATTTTGGGTGGGAACTAGATAACAAATAGCACTTAAGAATGACTGTTGGCATGGACTTTGCAATGTGGTGATTCTATTTTGTTATGTGGAATATTGCTATTTATAGAGAGCACAAAACAAAATTTAGGGGAAAGGAATGAAATAATCTTAGCAAAAATTCATTTTTTTATTTTTATTTTTTATTAGTATATTTTTTCAGTAGAGAATGATCACTTTCTTTCTGTGGCATTATTAATGTACTTAACATGTTTGAAACCTTTTAAAATCACCTTCATTTTTTAATCACCCTTCTCTCATTGCTTTCCCATCCCTCCACTTCCTGGTCCTCTTTCTTCAAAATAAACATCTTGCTATTTCTTATTTTAATTCTTTTATTTTGTTCTGTCTTTATATTTTATGTTTCTCAAATAAGGGAAACATGAATTATTTAAGCTTCCATGTCTGATTTATTTCACTTAACATTGTAAGTGACAATGCCATAGAAACTTTGTCTTAGGATCTTGGAAAACAAGTGGACTACGATTTGCATGGGGAGGTTGTGTGTCATTCAAGACCTTTAGTCTATAGGTTTCTTTTCTTTTTTCTCTAGATTCTTTTCTTATCAGAGCAATGGCAGCCCCCCAGGAATGATTTGGGAAGTACTTCTTGCCTGTCAATTTCATCTGATTCAGGAGTACTGTTCTCAGAGTTTTCCCTGAAATTTTTATATAATTTTTTAGTGAAGGCTTCTGAGCCAAGGCTTTCCTAATTGGTAGGCTTTTCATTACTGTTTTGATATCATTACCTGTTATAGGATAAGTCAGGATTTTAAATTCTTCTCAGTTAAATTTGGTAATTTGCATGTATCTATGAATTTACATTTGTTCTGAGTTTTCCAATGTATTGGTGTACAAATTTGTGAAATAGTTGCGAATAGTCATTATTCGTGTGGTGAACATTGTGATTTCAACTTTTTAATTCCTAGGTTTATGAAATGGGATCTTTCCTTTTTAAGGTTAGATTGCTTAATGTGTTCTCTGTTTTGTTTATTCTCTCCAAGATCTAACTCTTGATCTCATTGTAGGGTGTTTTGTTTTGGTCTCAATTTTATTGACTCTGCTCTGATGTTTATAATTTCCTATCTTGTATTAACTTTGGGCGTGGATTGTCCTTCTTTTGTAGGACCTTCAGATGTGCCACTAGGTTAATTAATTGAGCCTTCTTTGCTTTTGTCATGGGCACTCACAGCAATAAACATCCAGCCTGTACTTCTTTCTTTGTATTCACTAAGTTCCATTATGTTCATTGTCATTATGATTTTGTTCTAGAGACTTTTTTCTTCCTTGATATCATCTATATGCCATTGTTTCACATTATAGTACTTATTTTCTATACATTTATGTAATTTCTACATTTTCTTTTGTTATTGATTTCTCATTTCATCTCATTATTATCTGATAATATGCACGACACAGTATTATTTATATTACATTTACTTACACTTGTTTTATTGGTTGATATATGATCTATTTTTGAGATAGTTCCATGCATTGCTGAGAAGAGACTATGTGCTCTTGTTGTTGAATAGATAGAGATAGAGATAGAGATAGAGATAGAGATAGAGACAGAGATAGATATAGATTAAGGTATTTGTTTGAAGGCTGGGTTAGACAATTATTATTATTATTATTATTATTATTATTATTATTATTTGTACAGGATCTCACTACTGACTCATAGTGATCTTCCTGCTTGTACCTTCCAAGTGCTAGGATTACAGGCGCACGCCACCACGCCCGGTCTCCATCTCTGGCTCAGTGCACTCAAGAGCTGGGCCAGTGTAGCAGGTGGGGCCAGGAACCGAACCCTGGTCCCTTATTTTGTTGTTGACTTTTTGTCTAACTGATCCGTTTGTGAGAACTAAATATTCAGGTTTCCCAGTATAAATGCATTTGCATTTATTTGGTCTTTTATGTCCAGTAGTGCCTGTTTTATGAAGTCGGTTGGTAGATATAAGATAATAATTGTCATCTCTCCCTGTCAGATTGTTTCCTTAACCTATACATAGTGACCCCTTCTATGAATCTTTTCATCAATTTTGGCTTCACATCCATTTTATGTGAATATAGATAGCCGTGTTGTATTTTTGTGTTCATCGTGTAAGGAATATTGTTTTCCATCCTTTGAGTTTTAGTCCATTAGTTTATTTGTGGGTCTTAAGTAAGTGTCTTCTGCATTCCAATGGATTTTCTTTCGTTAGTAAAAGGCAAAAGATTTATATGATCAGAAGAGATATCAGAGTACTGGGTTTTGTTTCTTAATCCATTCTTTCAGTTTGTGTTTTTACTAAAAGTCATATGAGAGGATTTAAGAGAATTGAAAAAATAAAGAATAGTTGTTTATGGGCAGGAGTGTATTACAGCAATGAACTGTGATTGCAGGACCTATAGGAAAGCCAAAGGTGAGACCTGTAGAATGAGTGCAAGCTCATCATCACAGTCATCAGACTTTCCTTAGCAAAACTTCACTGTATATCTGTATGCACAGGAAGCTTACACTCAGAAATGAGGGAGTCTGCAAAGAAGACAAGGATGAATTCCAGAAGAGACTGTGAAAAGCACTGATTCTAGGTCATTTGTATTGAATTAAAATGTAACTAAAACTTCCTTCTAAAGCAGAACAACTAAGTAACTTTTGTAATTTTACGACATGTTTTTTATTTGTCCAAGCACAGGAAATGAAGACATGAAAAGGTTATTTCAGTTACGATAGAATGGAATGCTTAATCTCTTAATAGAAACATAAAAAGTGATGAGCACATTTTGCACACTTCCATGTGAGAGTTTTTCTAAGATTCTTAAAATTCTACTAGCAGCAATCATATGGTCTCCTGTGGTAGTAAACTAAGGCACAGAAAAATACAGAACTTGTTAGAAAAACTATGGCACTAATATAGGGAAGACATTGTTATAGGTCTGACTAGGAGTTTCATGCCACAAACAGTTGGGTCTGATTTTAAAAATATTTTGATAACACGGCCAACATAACTTGGCGACAAGAGTACATGTGGGGTTGGGAGACCTGAGAAATAGAAGCTGAAATATTTCAAGGATTATGCCAGGAAGGGTTGAGTGGATAAACTTACAATATATTATGATAAGAAGAAATGCTCGACGAGCATGTACAAATGGTGACTAGGAACTGATTCTTGAAAATGTTAGGTTTGAAACTCCATAGTATGATATCTGTATTTTGGAGAAAAAATATAGTCCAGAGTTATAAACTTTGGTGTTATTAAATATATATAGAGAGAATAGTGGAGGAGAAAGTTGAAAATATGCAAAAAAGATTTTAAAGATTAAAAACAAATTTTTTTATCAGACTTTTATCCAAAGACATAGCCTTCTAAGTGAAGAAACACCTGCCAGGTAATTGGTGAATTGCCATCTATAAAATGAACTTCAGAGTTCATTTTAGAGTTAGAATGTGGGATCATCTTCATGTTAAGAAAAGCAAGCTAGCATAAATGGTGAATTTGTATATCATATAGATGTTAAACATAAGATTTTAAAGAAGAAATCACTAGTGTAAGAAAATTATCCTATTATTACATGAAAATGTAATTAAAACAATAAAAAATTACATATATGTACATCTTATGATCTTATTTTGGGTTTTATATGTATATGAGCATTAACTTCAGCATGTGTATATAAAAATTATAATATATATATAATATTTTGCTATCAGAGATTAATTTTTTAGTAATTCAACAATGTTTGCTATATCACATTGTCTCCAAATTAGTTGTTAAGAATACTAGATATAATCATGAAAAATTGGTTAAAAAGTTTAAAAAAGAGAAAGAAATTAAACATTAACCATTTCAATAGACATGTACATAATGAGTCCAAATTCCTTTTGAACCTTTATTCTTAAGTAGTAACAGAAATATTAAAATATGATGTCGATTTAAATGTAATCACTTTTAATTTAAATTTTCATCTCTTTTAAATAAATTTTATTATAACTCAAAAAAGTATAATATAGAATTTCAAACTTGAAATAAAGGTTTTTTTCATAAGAGCAGTTACTGACGTAGGTCTCTATATGTCCTTGTGGAATATTTCAAATATTATCATCTCGATGTGTGCTTTTTTTTTTTTTTTTTGTGGGACCAGGGTTCAAACTCATGACCTTGCACTTGCCCAGCAGACACTTGTGCCTCGGAGCTATCTCCCCAGCCCCTTGATGTGTGCTTTTTCACTAAATAGTTGGTACATGCCAAAGTATGAGAATAATTCTGTTTAATATTTTTCAATGTTATTAAAATCATCATTATTATTAATTATTATTATTATTTTGTACTAGGAATTGAACTCCAGACCTTGTGCTTGCCAGGCAGGCACTTTCAAAGTTTTGTTTCTGTTTATTTTCTAGTTTCATGGTTTAACATTTCATTTACGTACTTATTGGACTCCCGGTTTTGCTACCAAGTTCAGATTCATAGTGATCTTGCTGCCTCAGCTTTCCTAGTGCTGAGCTTACAGGCATGCACCGCCATATGTTCTTTTTTTTTTTTTTTTTTTTTTTTTTTTTCAAAATTCTTGAATCTTAAATAAAATTGTATATCGCAGACCTTCACTCTAGAATAAAACTTGTTTCAAATGTAAGATTCCTAACTAAATGAAGATCATCTTCTATAAATTTTCATTATGTATTTTATAAAATTAAAATAGAATAAATAAAAGTTTAAAATGTAGCTTTGAGCAATCTGATTCTCCTCCAATTTCCTCCAAACTGATGAATTTAATGGTACATTTATACTCAATCCTTAACAAGAGGTAGTGCATAGTTGTGGCAATTCTAGTTTTACTCCTGTTGTAGTTTTACAGTGTGCTGTAGAAGGAGCAATCATTGCAGTAATTTTCATTAAACTTTTCCCCATAGACCTGCTTTTGAATGAAATGTCAAATGTTCTGTGCAAAACTTCAAATAGACACTAAAACACACAAAATTCCTAGGATGTGAGTATGTTCCAAATGGCATTATGAATTGCTAATAGCAATGACCTCTGACTCAAATAGAATAATCTGCTTCCCATTGAAGGAGAAACTAGCTCCATGAATAAGAAGTGATGAGGGGAAAGGTGAACGTTTTAAATGTCAGTGCTTATGGGAGTTCAAAGTGGTGATGAGTGCTTGTAGAAGGTAGAGTAGGAGTGCGTAGGCTAGCGTGTACCCTGTGCCAGAAGGAACAGCATCAAGGAAAGAACATTTTAATAAAACAAGGAATCATACTTTACTGTAGTCTCCAGCGCTCATCAGATTTATTATATAAGCAATATGTTCTTCAAACAAAAGGGAAAGAAAAATAACCTACAGAGATAAGGAAACACTTTGAAGTATTGTTTCTAATGTCAATGACCCACTTGCTTTTTAAAAAATGTATTTAGTACATGGTCTCACTGTGCCGCTTGAACACGTAACGCTCCTCCTGTTTTCAGCCTCCCAGCACTAGCATACTAGACATGTGTGACCAGCTCTGTTCTTGGTGGCTAGCTTAGCATGCCCAGGGGTTAGGGAAGTCGCCTGTGGTTCTCTGGATGAACCTTGGTCCCTGTATTTGCCTAAGCGGGTGTTAGTCCACTGAGCTATCTTACCAGCTGTGATGACCTACTGTATCTTCAAAGAGTGAAGCTTCACTTTCATTGCATTGTCTTTGCTCTAATATCTCCTTGCATAAGAAGAAACCAGCAAGACAGCACACAAGTACTTGGAATACAGAGAAGACATAGCCCACTTCGAAAATAAAACTTTAAAAAATTTTAGATTTGCAAATAGTAGAATTTTTAAAAACATGCCCTATATTCTGTTTTACATGCAACACAATTTTTTGACTAGTATTCAGTTGGATTTTTGGGTTTTATTTATGGCAACTGTCAAAAATTGTATTTGTTGTCCTCATCATAATATTTTGTTAAATCTCTGCATTGTGAGTGACTAAACCAAATAGTTTAGAGAATCTTTTCTTATTATGGCTGGCTGAGCCTGCCCTTGGGGTGGGGCTGACGCAGTATGTGGTGCTGGCGATCCAACCACCGTCCCTGTGGTTGCCTAAACTTGCCTAAGCAGGCACTTTAGATCACTGAGCCATCCAATTGGCCTTTAATTGTAGAAAATCCTTAAATAATCTGGATTGAAATTCAGTGAAGGAGCAGAAACATATATCATTGAAACTGAAAAAAAATTATTTGCAATTGGAATTTTTTAGGGATTTTACAAACACTAAAGTAGTATACATGGGTTGCTAGTGTATTTGTACTCCTTAGAATAAATACTGTAAATATTTTGGTTACTTAATATAATCTCACTGAAAATTTACAGAACCATTCTTCATTCAACATTTTAATGAACTCAACAGGTTTTTGGGCAAGAAGCAGATGGGGACTTGACTTTTACTTCTGCCTGTGCCATTCACTAGCTGTATGATCAGAATGTTGGTTTCAAATAAACTAACTTGTATGAGTCAACTTTTTTTCTGATCTTTAATGGAAGACAATACTTTAACATTAGAACTCCAAGGTTCTGGGGCATGTAGTATTGTTTTCCATCCTTTGACTTTCAGCCTATGGATTTCTTTATGAATGAGGTGTGTTTCTTGTATACAGCATATTGTTGGGTTTTGCTTTCTAATCCATTGTGCCAATCTATTCCTTTTAATTGGAGAATTAAGTTCATTTACATTGACGGTTATATTTGAGATGTATTGACTTATGCTTGCCATGTTATTTACCTACTGTTATTTATCCCTTTATCTCCTGTGTTTAATTGTTTGTCCTGTTGGGTGGATTCTTTCCATTCCCATTCGTGGAGTTCTGGTCATTTTGGCCTCTCCACAGAATATGTTCGAGTAGTTTGTGTAGAGTTGGGTTCACCATCATGATATTCTTAAGTTGTTCTTTGTAGTGGAAGCGTTTTACTTCTCCATCAACAATTATGAAAATCAGTGTGGAAACTCCTTAAAAAACTAGGACTAGAAATCCCATTCAATTCAGCTATCCCCCTACTGAGAATTTTCCAAAATAACGGAAAACATATTGTAGTGATGTTTGTGCTCTTTGGTTTATGGCAGCACAAATTGTGATAGCCAAATCTTGGAAACAACCAAAATGAAGAACTGTTGAAAAAGATATGGTGTTTTTATACAATGAAATATTACTCAGCTATAAGGAATGATAAACTCAAAGCCTTCATATATAAGTGGATGTATCTTGAACATATACTCATAAGTGAAATAAACCAGACCTACATGTGCAAATATCACATGGGCTCCCTAATGTAAGAACTGAGAAGAAGAAAATACTGGAAAAGCAGAACATAGCTAAATGCAAATCAAGAACTTAAGGATTAAGTAATGAAGAGACAGCAAACAGAAAACTTAGGAAACATGCCAGGGGCAAAAAGATGCACTTACATACACAGGGTGATTTAGATAATGGGTCATAAGAATCTCCAACAGGTTTTTGACACTGAAGATAACAGTGTGTAATATTAAAACCATGCTTGGAATCCCTGTCATTCTGTTTTTTTCAATGTGTACTGCTTGTAATGTCACTTCAATTATTACTATACTCTCAAGTAAAAGTTGGTTTAAAGAAAAACCAAAAAGGATAATAGAAGAAGAGATAAGAAAAAATGCCATAGGTTTGACCTGCTACAATTTTGTATATGGTTATATTTTTAAAGTGATGTGTAAGAATGTGTAATTGGTCTTTTTTATCACATCCTATAGGGATTTATTAAAATATGAATGATTGATGGAAAATACCAGTTCCACATTAAGTGTAAGGTATTTGATATTCAGAAAGACAATGAATGTTAAGCTCAAGTACCTATGTTATAGAGCAATAGTATCACTAAGCCTCTCCAGAGGGCTGACAACTTAAGTTTGCAGACTAAAAAATTATAGAAAAGGAAGAGCTACGAAGATAGCCAATATTTTGGCCCCAGCCTTGCTAGGTCAGTTTGGTCTCAGGACATAAGAGAACCCATACTATAACATCCTATAACTTAGTGGTGTCCCAAATTTTCTGTTCAAGGAGATTATGGGGCCACAGATGAAAGGGATCAATGATGTATATTGTGTTAAGGGAGAGTCACCTAGAGTGAAAACATTTTCTCAGGCTTTCACAGAGAGCTAATTGGTCAAGCAATGGCTGTGACTCATCCAAATGGCTGAAACTGATAAAAGTTCTACAAAACACTCTACGTGGCTTCCAGATAAATCCTGTGCAGATTTGACTGATCTTGTCATATATAAAAGTTATATTTTGTGTTATATAGGTCTTGATGCAACCTGGTCTTCACCATTCCGCTGAAAATCTTAACCACGAGTTACAAAAAGTAAAGCCAGATTAATATGCTGAGCCATAAAAGGCTCAAGTCAACATCATCCAACATTTCCAGTTCTGCTTATAAGCCTCTAGTACGATGGACTATACATACAACTACTTTCTCTTAGTTCAATGAGAAGAAATATTTTTACTAATAGGGTTTAGAAAAGTCATCATGTCTACATCTTATACTCTAAACAAGTACTATGAAGACAACAATATACATTGTGTTAATCATTGTGACTGTCCTGCTAACACGTTTTAAAACTGTCTCATTGTTATTCCTTTCTTATTAAAATTTAAAAATAATAATTAAAAAAACTTGAAAGAGAGCTTTTCAGTGTATGGTAGTCTGGGTTGGAATTTGTTTTCATGAAGGACTTGTAATACTCTGCTCCATGCTCTTCTTGACTTCATGGTTTTTAAAGAGAAATCTGCCATTATTTTGATGGGCTTTCCCTTAAATGTGATCTGTTTCTTTTCTCTAGTGGCTTATTTTGTTCTTGACCATCCAGAAGAAAAGTTTTACCATAAAGTATAAAAACTAAAGCCAAACTAATATGCTAAGTTGTAAAAGGCTCAAGTCAACAGCTTCTGATAATGCCAGATGAGCTCATAACGCACTACTGTTGTGGAGTATTGGACTATATATACAGGTTATTTCTCTTTGTGCAATGAAAAGAAAGATTTATACCAATGATGTTTAGACAAAAAAGTCTGCATATTGTACTCTGAATAACTACAATGAGGACAACAATATGCAATGTATTAATTATTGTAAAAAAAAAATATATATATATATATATTATAACTCCTTGTGATTCTATGAAGCTCTACTTTGGATTCGGATTTTGTTACTCTAAGACCTGTATAGCCAAAAGAAGAATGAATATTGGCCCCAAATCTTCTAAAAATAGAACATGCTAAATAAGTCAATGAAAATTAATAAGAGATTTCAGCAATGCTCCGTTAATTTTAGCAGAGGGAAAAGCTGAGTGTAGAAGAAAAGACAGAGAAGACAAGGGTCTAGTCAGGAACAAAAGTGACAGAGAAGAGCATCTCACAAATGCACATTTTTAGTAAGTGTTTTAAGAAAGCATCACCAGAGGATGTATTGTAGTGAGGGGCCTTCATTCTCTTCCTCATCATGGGTGATGACCTGTGGCTTCTTGAGAATGGAAAGTATAAATGCACGTGGTATCCAGGAAAGGATAGCAAAGGATAGAGTAGCAAAACTGACACTTCATATTGACATCGTTTTGGAAGTCTACTGCTTCTTCCCAGTGAATTCATGATGAGGCAGGGAAAGAAGACAGAGAAGTATAAGCACTTCCTAGTCAGACAGTCCCAGTACCAAATTCTAGTTCCATTGTTCTTAGTCACATCGCATTATATCCTTTGCTTTAACAAATGCGTTGAAACTACTATGCTACATGATGAGAATATAGGAAACAGGTAAACAATTGCAAATAATTTTAGACTACATTGAATCCTCTAAAGAAAATAAAGGAGGTTAATAAAATGGAAAATAATAGAGCCAGCCTAAATGACATTGGGTTTCAGGGGAGAAAAACTAATCTAAAGAGGTGAAGTTTGAGCTAAGGCTTGGATGAAAAGCAGCACAACCATATGGAGAGTTGCTAGAACAATATTCTCTGCAGAAGGAGCAGCACACAGAAATGCACTTCAGTAAGAAGGGGCTTCCCTGACTTATGAAAAATCGTTCTATGTCCCTAAATTAAGGAATAAATTCAATGGGTAATCATAGGCTAGATTATGTGAGACTCTGAAAATGTGGAAATTTAGACTAGATTTTCTTTCCTAAGTGCATTTAAGTCACTTGAGGTTATTTCACTAAGTGGTATGATATCATTTGTTTGATTATTTGAAAGATCACCCTTGACATTTCAACAGAGAGAACTGAAGAATCATCAGAATGGAAACAAAGGTTCCAAGATGATTTTAGTGCATAGATAGCTTTTATCCTCAGCTTAAAATAAAGCTTTCAATAGGTAAAATGGGAATCATAGTAGGTGTATTATAGGGCAATTTTAGAAACTGAATAAGCAAAGACACATTTTTGGTAAACAGTGAACATTCAGTTAGTATGTGTTGCCAGGACCTAGAGATTAAATGATGTGGTCAAGATGATGTGGTCAGTATCCACAAAAGGGTAGAGATTGATTCCAAATAATGGAACCCTATAGAGAGCAACTGAAGCTGAAAAAATTTCAGTCTTGAGAAAAACATCTTGCCTGAATCATTAGTCATTAGGCAACCCTATGTCTCATGATATTGACTTTGGCAAAAGTATAAATAAATACCTCTATGCTGATAGTTCAGTTCTCCTTCCATCAAGAGAAAGACAACTCCACCTGACCTCTGCTTTTGTCTTGTCTATGTTTCCTCATCCCATTATTGTTTTTCCCTCAGAACATTGATAGCTATGCAAATTGTGACAAATTGGCACTTAACAGGGACACTCAGTGACAAAATGTGAGTGGGGGCAGGAAACTCCTCAAACTTTACATGCAACCAGGGAGACATTTAGGTTAGTTAGGGCCAGTATTGAGCTCAGGAATACATCAGTATTGTCATCATCAGGTGTAAGACCTTGGGGAGAAAAGTTTCTCAAGGGCCTGAAAAATGTTCATAATATCTCTAAAATTAAAAAAAAGCATTATAAAATGGTGTAGGCATAAGACAAAGAGAGTTTTAAGCACTGTGGATATATATTTATGTAGAAGGTTTTTTTTTGTGTGTGCTTGGTTAATGTATTTTAGTTTTCTGGACTTTGGCTGGAAGGGGTTTTATAACCACAAAATTTATCTTGAAGTCCTTTAAAATTAAGTCCAAAGTATAAAAAGGAAGGTGCAACAAAGATACCATTCAGAGATTTTAAACCCACTAGCTTTACTAGTTAAAATGATAAAGAGAAAGAGGGAGAGAGAGATAGAGATAGAGATAGAGAGAGAGAGAGAGAGAGAGAGAGAGAGAGAGAGAGAGAGAGAGAGAGATCTCATCCTAGCTGGACTCAGCTGGGATGTGGTGACCAGTGGCACATGACACCAACTCTAGGCCTGGGTGTCTGGGACCAAATAAGCAAGACGTGGCTGTGCTGCAGCCTGGTTTTTGCTGTGGCATCCACCACACGTTTTGCGCCCTGAAAGTTCATTTGGTGTAAATAGCAGGTGTGCTCAGTATCCCAGCAGAAAGGGACAGTGGCCAGTGTGCCCAGTGCCTGCGGTCAACAATGGCTGCACACATCCTGTTCCTTTTCTTCCAGGGAACTAAATCCAAGAAAACTTCTTGGATACCTCTGATACAAGACCTACCCACTGGCTAGCAAGACCCATTGCACTAGCAATGAATGATTTCCTAAGAGCTATCAGAGACAGTGGCCCAGGTCAGAAGAGAGGAAAACAAAAACAAACAAACAAACAAACAACAAGAAAAGAATGTTGGCAGCCATTGCTGCAGGAACAGTGACCACTGTGTCCCATTGGAAGGGGGAGGTACAGGCCATAGAACTCGTCTGCAGTGTTAGGGCAGATGAATGAGCCCCTACTGACAGCTCATCCAGCCCCAAGGAATGGAATCAAAGCTGAAGCCAGAGGCTGCAAAGAGGTCTCCAAAGTTTTCATGCAGTCATTGGTTTCGACTATATGGGAAATAAAGTTTCTAATTCAAATTACTCAAAATACTGCTCAATTCATCCGTATTTTTTTTTCCTTTCTTATGTATTTAGTACAGAGTCCACAGGGTCTCACTACACAGATTGGACTCGTAGTGATTCTCCTGTTTTCAGCCTCCCAAGTGCTGGGATTATAGGCACACACCACCACGCTCAGTCTCAGTCACTCTCTCTCTGTGTCCAGGGGACCGGGCAGGCATGCTGGGGATGGAACCCTGGTCATTGTGCTCTGCCTAAGCAGGTGCTTTTGTCCATTGAGCTGTCTGTCCAGTTCTCACTCCTGAGTCTTACATCAATCAATTGGTCATTCTTCTCTTGACAAAAATTAAATAAATTATAAATGAAAAGGGAGGATTCCAAAGAGTTTGGGTCTTTTGAAAAATGTTTGGCTAAAAAAATTAGTTATATAAAGGAAAAAACATTTTAAAGGGCTTGTAGAGACAAGTGAGGATAGCGTCTGAGTGTAGCTACTACAGGTCCACAGAAATAGAATTGCTAGATTTCTGATCCGGAGGGATACAAAATATAATTTGGCCTCAAAAGAAATAGGCTTGTTTTCTTTCTTTCCATTAAAATTGATTTTAAGATTATGGGACCTCAGAGGAAAGGGATGAATGAACTGCAGTGCGTCTAAGGAGAGTCACCCAGAGAAAAACATTCTCTCAGGCTTTCACAGAAAGCAAAATGGTCAAGCACTGGCCGTGACTCGTCCCGAAGGCTAAGACTAACAACAGTTCTACAAAGTACTGTCTATGGTCTCAAATTTAATCCTGAGGGGATTTGGCCCTGGAAGATACAAAAAAAAAAAAAAAATGAATGTTTAGTTATACATGTCTTGCTTCGACTTGCCCTTGACCACCCAGCAAGAAAAAAAAAATCCTTAATTACAATGCATGGAACACAGAGCTAGATTGGTGAGATGAGCTTTAGGAGGCTTAGATTCAATAACCTCCAACATCACAAGCTTCACTGGTGGCACACTGCAATTGCAAAACCTTTGACTGTATATGTATCTGCTTCCTCTTAGTACA